>JAKTVU010000077.1:0-37431 GCA_030581855.1 Yueomyces sinensis
AATGATCAATTATTGTATGGCAATAATAAAATATTAAATATTTTTCTGACTGGTTAGAGAATATGACGGATTGTTCTCATTTCTCGACGAGCTAGTGCATCAATGTTTAAACTACACCTTTTTTCTAAAATAATGTAATATGAAAAAAGACAATGGTAATAATATGGTAATATCAAAGTTAATGTTATTGTCGTAATAAATGAAGTATTGTTACGAATAATAATATAATATTTATTCAGCAATAACGATGGCTTCTAAAATATATCCAATAAACAATTGAATACTTTGAAGATGAAGCAAACAGTCTCTGATTTAAATCCAAAGATATACATATTAAACTTCAGTCTAATATTTTTCTAACTTCACCTAAGTTATCAGTATAATTTTCCTATCATCTTTCATTAAACGTTGGAATTATACTTTTAATAAATAGGACTATGCAATTTAAATTCACAATAAATGGTATCCTACTTTTTTAAAGCATAAAATAGCTCTGGTTATAATATTATGTGGTGTTTATATATATTATTTTGCACTAAAAGACTACATCTGGAATAAAAATATTAGATGTCTTTCTTCTTAAATATTGAATGAAATTTTTAGTGATTTGTAAATGGATGAGAGAAATAGGAATAATATAGATAGTTCTCTTCAAATACACATTTACATTAGTATTCTTATTGAACGTTATTTTGAATACTACTTTTAATTGTGCCACGAACATACTTTTGATAAGGAAGGTAGTGCTTTGTATTCAAACACCAATGATTAAAAACAACTTTTAAACAGTACCTACTTATTTATTAGAATTTGGCATAATAAAGCAATAAAATTTATGAATATTATAGGCCAACTTTAATTAATTAACTAATAAACAATTTTTTTGATTAATTGAAACATAAAATATGATATTTACTGAGACAATTGAATTTAGAAACTATTACAATATGAGAATACTAGGAGAAATAAGTAGTAAGAATAAAGTTTTAAATATTAGAAGCAAAACAGATGTATCAAATTCTATTTCAGAGGCTAATTAATATGAGTCAACATACCAAGAGTTATATGTATAGATTACCAATACTAACAAATATAGGCAATACTGAATGCTAACTATACAATACTATATAACACTAATTGATAAACAATATATATTATCACATTTATTTAGAATGCAATACTTCAGAAGAAAAGATTACTAAAAATGATACAGATACTATCCTTGGCAATTCTGACGGACTACCTCATAACATTATAAATGTTTACATGATTTAATCTTTCGTGGGATCTACATTTGAGCATCTAATACTACTGATTCCCATTTTGATCTAGTGAAGAAGTAACATTAGCCTCACAATCGTAAATCATTTTTTCTTTAATGCAAAGATTTAACAAATTTCATTTTACTATGGGAAATACTCCTCGCTATGAAGATTTTTATTATGGGATTCTTGCAATCGTATGCCAAAATATATAAATGCATTAATATTATTGTTTGATTTGGTTGCACGCTTGTTTTATCTTCAAAATAAACTGAATAATAGGATATATAATTATATTTTCTTGCCTTATTTAAAATAGAATAAATGTTGTTATAATTATTTGGCTCTAATATATTTCGAAAGAAAGGAAAAAACTATCAGTATCATTATTGCAATTATTTTTAACTTGATTCAGTTTTATATAAGATATATTCATTACCATTATATTAAAAAACAATTATTTAAAATAAACAAAATAGTTTTTATAACATTTAATGATAATGGTATAACTATGTTGAAACTATTCAAGCAGCTGAGAAAGCTCTAAGTCCTAAAATTGAGATTACCCATGGAGTAGAGAGCATCATTCTATAACGAGAAAATGTTCTAAAGAACGCATTTTTTAAACAGTATTTACTTTTGACATTGTTAGAATTCTTTCTAAAAGATGAATAATTGGGTTGAGATCACTCTTTATTATACTTATCAGCAATATTTGAAGTTTGATTTTTAAATTATCACAATATATTCAATTACCCTGCCTTTCCACAACTCCGAATTTAATGAGATCATCGATAAGTAAAAAAGATAAATTAATATTCATTAATTATCAACACCTTCTACTTGATTAAGGTAAAAAGAATAAATTTATTATTATATATAGGCAAGAAAGAATATAAACATAAAAAATTTAAAATGGGATGTACTAGAGCAATTCAGAAAACAAAAGCAAAAAAAAGTCAAAGAAAGGGAGCTCAGAAAAGGGACTCTCCTAAGGAAAATACCCCGGAGAAGATAGCTCTAATTATAAACGACCAAGAAAAGGATAGTCAAGAAAATAATACTCAGAAGAAGGATCTTCAGAAAAATAGAACTCAAAAAACATTTTTTGAATGTATAGCAGAAGAAAGACAAAAAATAGCTGATAATCTCAATCTAAAGAAGAAAGAAGGAGAAAAGACAGCGGATAAAGCAAAAGAAGGCATTAAAAGCAGTGAAACAAAAGAACTTTCATGGATAGATCATCACCCTTCTTGGGATGTATTTAAAAAGCCAGCTCCATCTAATACTGAGCTTTTATATGCTGAACTTCTCATTGGAGGACCTATAGAGAAATTTGATTTGGATAGAGAAATAGAAAAGAAACGCAAGCAGATTGAAGAAAGATACGAAAAAATGTGTCGGGAGGACAATGGATTGAATCCTGGAATGCCTGAGAGAATAAAAAATTTTGGTTTAAAGAATCTTAAAAGATATAGGGAAAACATGGAATCCATCAATTGGCGAACATTTTTTAAAGGTATCAACATTCCCTGGCCTGATATGCCAAGGCCTATTAAAACTCGAATAACTTCACAAGAAGAAAAAGATGAATACTTGTGTGGTCATTAAAATTGAAAACAATGATGAATATATACTATTATGATATTTAATTATTAAATATCTATAAACAAAATATGCATAGCAAGTAATATATCACCTGCAACAATAATTTGTGTTTAACCTAATCTTTTGTATTATTAATTTACTCTATTCATTGGGATGGCAAGATGAAAAGAGAAAAGTAAGCAATATATATATTATGCTTTTTTAACTATGTACATAAACGAATATATATTTGTTCATATTGCACGAAAAACAAATACACTAAACACATTTTCATAAAGCCTTTTCTATTCAGGTGAGTTACCAAATAATAAGTTATGCTAGGCTTATGGACAATTGTTGGGAAAGATATAATAAATATAATTATATCAACCATTCGTTGTTCGCCAGTAATTGTTAAGGTAAGACAAAATACTTTCTCCCACAAATATAAAAAATTAGAGAAGACACGTAAGATATAACTTAAAGCTGAAATATTACATAACAGAGCTACATCATAGATCTATTGAAACAGATGATCCAGAGAGTTATATAGAGAGATACAATAATTTACATCCATTGTTATGTTTAACAGTAACTGATGTTGAGGTGAGCCAAAATACGCTCTCCGAATAATAAAGCAAAGAAGAGATTAAAAGGCAGAAAAGTTCAACGATAATACAGTATTGAATAATAGAGCCAGATGATAATCCAAAGTACAAAGTATGAACCGGTCAGTACAATGGCCACTGTGTCACAGAGTAACTAAGGTAAGGGATAAGGTACAGGCCCGCTGTACGTGACTCCAAATCATTAGTCATCAGTGACAATAAGGACCAAAAGTACACCTTGTTCATCATAATATGGAGACATATATAATGAGGTACTATAAATCTCATACTTAATCATGTTCAGGAATAAGGGATATGATAAATAAAACGAAGACAGATACATATATAGAGATATATAACGAGAACAACACTGCATTCAACTAATAACAATGACTATATCAACTAAGAAACAACAAGCTGCAAGAGTTAGAACTACTAGAGTTCGTACTCCGAGAAGTAACACTGATATTGTTAATTCTGCAGGTGCCCCGTCTAATTTGCCTGCATCTCGATAGTAATTATATATACGAAAAATAATCTAGATAAGATGATGAGGCTCTATTTTATATGTACACACTATACCACCACAAGTATTTATATGCAGTAAAAAGATAAAAAAAGATATGTATCAAGTTATCTATTATAGCAAACAGAATAAAATTATATTACAAAAAGGTTAATAAATATTTAGAGTGGTTTTAATCTTAATAAAATTAATTTTTGAAAAGTATCGAATTGACAATATATAAGGGAACTGCTATTTCAAGAATATAGTCTTTGAAAAATTTTATTGATATGCTGTGGTGGCCTTCGATACCTATCTTGCTTCCATAACTGTTTTCCAGTCTCAAATGCAAAATATCATCAGTTCCCATAGTGTTACTAGCACCTATGATTATCATTGAATGCTTTATATTTTTTTTTCTTTCACCCGTTAGTCCAATATTATTCAGAACATCTGATCGGAAATTTATTCTACTATCTAGCTCGAAGGCGGCATATACACCAATGTTTTCAGACAAGCAATGTACCACTATTTCAACCAGCTTCTCAATTTTAAGATTCCAGTATGTTACAGGAATAGAAGCGGGCGACGATTCAAAAATATTTTCTTTGTAGAGCTCATGACTAACTTGATCTACACTTTTCCTTACTATAGCGTAAGGAAACTTTAAGAATGGACAAAACTCATCCATAAATCCCAGTGGTGTGTATGTAATTTTTTTGTTACTGTCATCTTGTTCACAATATTCATAGTTAAAAGTATCACTAGGGTTTATAGGCGGAGCTCCTGTAAAATTTTTAAGCTTTTTAAAACATTCTGTTTTAAAGAATTTAACACTATTTGGAATAGTAGTTTGATCAATGAATAGTTCAGATAGAAGTCTGATGCCGCGAGCACAATTAATTAAGTATATTCTTAGTTCTTCAAAGAAAAAAATGTTTTCTTTGGGTGAATGCCGTAAAAATTTGTAACCTGCTCTTGGAATTATGCCAACATGTCTTACAATGAATAAAAAAATTTCCATATTACCTTCATCAGGAAAACGCTCAGTTAATATTGGTTGAACTTTGGGAGATACTCTAGGTAAACCAATAGTATCTTTTACCCTTTCAAAGAAATGCTCTATCCGATATATCCAATAATAATAATAAACGTAGTCTTGAGAAATCTCTAGAAAATGAGTATTTAAGGCTGCAGAAATCTGTAATCTACATATACCAGTACCTACAAAAATCCAACAAATATTAAAATTATCTTGATCAGTAACTGGGTAGGCTTGTGATTGAACAGTGACGTTGAATAGGCTTTTATGGCGAAGAAGTTTAATGTAAACTTCTAGATCGAAGGAACTGTAATCTTCTGTAAAAGTGATTGGAGAAGCCATCCCACTATTTAAACTGAGCACCAATGTTGATTATATAGTTACTCTGTCTTAAAATATCTTTTAAATAGAAAAACAAAACTGTTATTTTAATTAAGAGAGAAGTTCTATATGTCTAAAACGTCAAAATTATTTACGGATCTCTGTTTGTTATAAACGGCGGCTATATTCAAAACCAATGTTCGATAATCCGGGTAAATACTAAAGATAAATAAATTCAAATTAAAAAGTTTATTTGAATAAGTATTTTGGAAAATATATCTAACAAATACATTAGGCATAAGCATTAGAATTGATTGTAACATCTTGTGTTATCAAATCTAACTAAAACAGTCTCCATATTATTACTGAAATTATCAAAAAGTCTATAGTATTATTTTGCACCTTTAATTTTTTTCTATTTGATTTGTATATTTTCGACATTTCTAATAACTTGGGATGAACTCCAACATTAAAAGATTATATAATAGTTCTGACTGTTTCATTTGAACATAATTTTGTTGATTAAAAATGAAGCATATTCAAAGCTACAAATTACTCATATATGGTTTATGTGTTTTAGCAATTTCTTGCCTATACTGATACTTAAAATCAATTTATATCAATAGTCTCGGGTACATATCATTAATAATATATCCTGAGATTTACTTATTTCGTATTCATTTCATCACTTATTAACTTTTTACTCTGTGCTTCCATGGACTAGATGCTGTTTTCTTTTACATTATAATTTCAAGCTTTTTACTAAATATATGAGTGGTTTTAAACTTTTGGTGCCTACTACTCAATGATTATGAGTATCTCTTTTGAAATAATATCAATTCCATATTGTATTTATCCATTTTAAAATTTCTCATGTTAATTGATTTTTTTTTAAGTATTTATATTTATTATTTATTTTGAAAACTAATTATAAGGTAATATTAAATTCACCAATAATTATTTAAAACTAGTATAATAAATTCATAAACATAGGAGGGAGATATATTGGCAAGTAAAATAAATAATTGCTTAGTCTTTCGAAATAATTCATAGAGTTTTGAGTATGCTGGCTCTCTACAAAAGAAACACTATTTTTTATTAAACTATTATATTGCTAGTTCGAAACCAAAAACAAAAAATATTATTATTCACAGTATAATACTGAAATCTATGAGAATATTATTAAAAGAGGATTGCGAATTATTATCTATAAAATAATAGTAAAGTTGAATTCCTATATTTATTGTCCGAATATTATTAATAAGGAATTAAGAATAAATATGAATTTGAAATATATTCAAAACTTAAGTAAAGTTAGAAAGATTTTTAATATGTATATTTTTGGGTGTAGTATCTACCAACTATAGTACTTACCCTCGATTTTACGTTCTGCGTGCGAGTTCCATAAAAAATTACATATAGGCGTAATTTTGATTCCTAGACCTATCAAAAACATGCCAGTGTTTCAGCATAAGAATATATATGCCATGTCACTCATTTGATTAGCTATTTATAATAATATTCAGCACTAATTCATTATTGACTAGCAACACTTAATAATGTATGACCATCCAAACCATTTTTTGCAGATCTTTATGACGCACATAAATCATTATAACCAACCCTTTTTACCCCTCACAGAAAGCTAGTAATATCCACTCATTTCAAAACCAAAAAATGATTATATAAAAGGACAAGGAAATGCATGGCCCTTTTACTAAATTTTTAATGATTGACAATTTAATTTTTTACTAATGAAAATTTCACTATCAAATATTTATCTAACTGATAAAATAATAATACTCAAAATAAAAAATAATTAAAGTGCAAAATAACTTTGTTAACACTTTTAATGACTATTCTGCTTTGTTATACAACAAATCAAAATTCAATATTGGCGTCAATGTTCAAGGCTACCCTATAACAGACCAAGATGGACTTGGAATATGCTGGCTATATGCCGCAACTAATAGCGTGAGGCTCCAGATAATGACTTCCTTGAAAATTAGTAATTTAGATATATCTGTTGCCTATCTTTTTTTATTTTCACAAGATTTACATTGTGGAGGACTTCTTTGAAAAAATTTCGAACTCATTTTCTTCACCTGATGATTCCCCTGTTGTTGCAGAAATATTTAAAGAACCTGCTGCAGATAAAGGCAATTTGAGTATGGCTTTAGCATTAATGAGAACGGTAGGTGTCGTACCAAGCAGTAATTATTCTTGTAAGCAATTTTCAGCGAAAGAATATGAAAGCTTTAATCAGGAACTGAACCAACAGCTTGCTTGTTGTGGGCATATTTTAAGACTATTGGTGAACGAAAATACAGACCAAGGAAAGATCTCAGATATGCTTAAAAATTTCAAACTTTTTTTTTATAAAAGGATATCTGATTTCTTGGGTAAGCCAGAAATATCAGCTGATGATTATTTTAACTGGCAATACCAGGATAAATCCTGCAATACGCATAATATTGGTTCTACTCCTTTAAGCTTTTTAAAAAATTATGCTCCTCATTTTTTAAGGGAGTATATATGTCTATTCCACGAACCATCCACTCCATTTTATGAAATAACTAGGCCATTTGATCAAGCATATGCCACAGGCAATTCTTTTATACCGTATTTTAACGTTACTACTCAAAATATGGCAGATATAATATTACATTGTCCTCTTAACAATTATTCTGTATTTATTGGGTTTGCTTTTAAAAGTGATTTAGAACTGCACAGAGATATCCTTGACAAGATAATAACAACTGAAGGAAAAGAATGTCCTTGTTATCATGCTATGGTAGCGACGGATTCCCTAGTCAATTTTGAAACTGGAGAAATTATTGGGTTCCGTGTAGAAAACAGCCACGGGAGGTATGCTGGATTTCGTGGTTCTCATATTATGACTCTTGATTACTTCAATAGCTGTGTTTCCCATATTACTGTCCCTAATGAATTTGCTGAAGAGCTGCAGGGAAGATTAGGAAATAGATATAATTTTTAAATCAATTCTATTAGATCTTAATAACTTATATATTTTGCACTCTAGCCAAAAAAAAAAAAATTTAAATTTTTTTTATATAATATAATAGCTGTATTCATTACATTGTTGTACTAGGACAAGAACCGAATATATTAATTCATTCCACCTAATAAATGTTTGTTATGGAGAGGAAAATAGCTGCCAGTCCGATTTAATATTGTTATATAAAAATATTTTAGTACTCCAAAATATTCAATTGTATATATAAGTAAAAAAAAATTTACCTGATGAAATTCCTGAAAATAAAAATCTGAAACTCTGATTTTGTTGGACTTAATTAAAAAGAACTATATAACTATGTAAGGCAGTAAAGTTTAAGAGCATTTCTGGGTATTCCTTTAGCTAAGTATATAAATATAAGGCTAATTAAAACTAACTTAAGTTTGTAAATCCTGGTCACTTCTTCATGTCAAAGAAAAATCTTTTTCTATCTTCTTCTGTTAGCTCAATTACTTTACCAGCTTCAAGGTCTTCAAAAAAAATTTTCCAAATAGCATCATGAAAACGGCCGTCAGTCTCCTCCAAATTTAGGCTTGTAAGTATATTCTTCTTGGTAGGGTTGCGCTATAGATCACTTAAGTCTATTTCAGGAACTGTATTATTTTACAATTCTTTAGAAGTTGCTTCATTATCAGTGATACCATCTTTATCAGCTTTTTGAATTGGAGCACACTCTATAAAATCGGTACGTTGCTTTGGAAGATTATCCATAAATTCTACTAGTTCTTTTAAAGATTCCATTGTTGCTGGTGGTGGCTCTTCCCTGCGAATTTCCATCCCCAGCTCCTTTTTGACGTCATCTGAATAAAAAGTTGGGATAGGTTTCATCTCGAATTTCTGGAATGCGTATATGTATATAAATATTGTGTTTGACTTTTAGTAAGATATTATCTTGCTAATAAAGTTTTTCAAATTTCTGCTATAGGTTAAAATATTGTTTTCTCATACTTTCAACATAATCTTTTATCTTTATATAATTCCAATTTTTTATTTTATGATCTGCTTTTTTTCCTTTAATAAAGGCAGGTCCGGAGAGGGTGTCTGATGCTTTTCTTTTTAGAATGCTCGGACTTTGTCCAGAAAATATGATGAAAGCCTAATGTTGTATATCTCAGATATTCTCAGACTTAGAGAGGGTGAAAGGCCTTCACTCCAGCCCTTACTCAATAGTATCTATATTATATTCTATTTAAAATCAGGGTTCTTATTTTGTAAGTGCAGATGATCAGTAATTTGAAAGATTTAATGGTGTATTAAGCTTTGATGGACGTTTAAGGTTGTATAACCCGGACATTCTATTTTATGAATGAAATTGAAGGAGGTAATGAGATTCTATCTCATTACTTCATCTCCTTATGATAAATACTTCATGGTATTTATCTTAAGTTTACTGTACATTACATAAATATTTATGGAAGGGTTCTTATTTTAAGACACTGGACATCTGTTTTAATATATAATAATATATACTATTAAAGTAATATTATAAGAACTAGATTATCAAATAACAATACTATAGTAATATATCTGTTGAATATATTACAATACTTATTGAACTTCCTCACACCACTAACAATATACAGAGTATGCATCGTAAGGCACGCGGATAGCACGTGATACGATATATACGCGATTATTACCTTTTGATGAACTCTGTTGTTTTTAAATCTAACGTCTGTCACCTGATAAATGTCAGATATTTAAATGGTGCATATAATAGTTTAAATGATGGATATTGAAATATTTAGTAGCTTATATAATTTAATATTAAACAAATATTATTTAAAATAATTTATTTAATTGAAATTTTAATCATTTGTTGAACGGTATGAGTAAAGTCCATGAAGTTAGTAGAAGTAGACATTGTTTAAATTTCCTTTTTAAGTAATCGTACTATATATTTCTTATATATTAGTTATCTATCTATTTATTAATATACAGAACATATCGAATAAAAACTATATATTTACATATGAAAATGTTGGCGCAGGATTTCAATGATGTTGGAAGATGTACACATAATAGTTGTAATAATTATCCTTACTTATATTATATAAAATCTATATAAAGATTGAATAGATTAATTCTACTTTACTTAAGATGGTAGCTCTTTATATATGGCATTTTATATTTTGAGGTTTCATAGAATGTTTCATCTTATCTTGAGGCTGAAACATGATAATTATGAGGCATATAACACTATGAAACATTTGTCACTAATAGTTAATTTATCATTATTGTTAATCCAGATCATAGATTATATCCGTATTTAACATTTAGAATTGTTTACGATATATAAAAACACACATCTATAATTATAAATTAATATACTGACATTTTCTAAACCTTCATTATTGAACTCATCCTTCACTATTGCCCTTTTAGGAAACTCATTTCGTATTATTTTAAAACTGTCGACTCAAAAAAATACATTTTAATAAGAAATTAATCGCTCCATCTTTGAATCCCATTCAACCACTTACTTGTTGTAATCGTGACAGGACAATACTACTAATAAAACTGTATATAATGGGTTTTCACTAAACCTTCTAAAACGGGAGAGTTATTCAACTTTTAACCAAAGCTTGAGTAGTTGTTCTACTAAAATAATAACTTGTTTTTCTTAGATTATAAACTTATAAAATGAAACTAAATATGAGAACTAATATTGGAATCTAGTAAGAGATTCCAAGCATTTATATACTTGTATTTTTGGTCAACGAATTAACCTCAAAAGGTGTGAAACGTATAACCTCAAAACATATGAAACTAGTAAACCTCAAAAACACTTGAACATTATTAAACTTGTATCGATGATGGCAAAATATCTATAACATTACTGAAAACATGTGGTATATTAACCTCGAGGGACCTAACGAAGTCTATAGTTAATATCCATCAGTCTAGTAAGACCTGGTAGTCTGGGACTACATTGTGAGAGCTAGTTTAGAGATCGTAACTTTGAAGAACGTTCGGTTAAGATCTGGGTTCCTGCAACGATAGAGGTATGTCATTGAACAAGTCGACATGTTAATGCATAGGCTCTGTGGAAAATGCGAGGCCACGTCTACTGGGTAGTATTGTTGGTGCTTAGCAAGATAGTGGTCACAATTATGTTCTGCATAATGGGTGGGCGCTTATCTGGAAGTTATGGGCTCAGCGGAGCGAAAAGCGTTATTCAAGGAACTCGGCAATTCTGGGAATTGGTCGGATGTTTCGGGATCAGCCCGGTCAGGCTTGGAGCTTGTAGAACCTGGGGTTCAAGGGGGTTTGATCAAAGTATATAAATAGAGTACGAGTCCGGGACTTGGGATCTCTAGAAAGTATATAGAAAGAAGCAAGCGAAAGCATAGCGATCTAGCAAGACATTTAGATATTGAGCAAGATCATTTAGGTATTCAAATTTAGACAATAGTTATTGTTTGTAGATCTGTAATCAAAAATAATAATAATAATATATTCACAAGGTAAACTATTATTGACCTTGCGTAATTTCAGAACAACAACATCAACAATACAGCACCCTAGGACGATCTACGACAAAAATTGTAATAAAATATGGTCAATCTATTTGCTTATATTATAGCTAGATAATTTATATATTATGTAGCCTCGATATGTTAAATTATACAGTAGTTTATGTAAAATTTCTACATATTACTACAATTTATTCGCTAATAATATACAATTGTAGAAAACTCATATCCTGATATACTTAGAATATCATTCTGGCAATAATAGATAAGCTATCCATCATTATACTCGAATTTAAGATTTAGAAAAGCCACTTTCTTATAAAATATTCCATATCTACAATTCATCGTATCTATGCGACTCCTGTATTTGTTCTTCAGAATTGATATATTCAATTACCCTTTCATTTTTCCAAAAGCATGTCATATGAAAAAGATCTTTATAGGGGTGATGTTTAGTATGTTGCATTTGTATGTCCGCATACCATAAATTATTATTAATATCTTTCATTCGTAGACAAAATGCGGCCAGAGTAGGTCTGAAATCATCTTCAGTAAGAGTCTTATTAAGTGATTTAAATATGTCATTTAACGTTACATTTGGAGAATAGTTATTAGATGTATATTTGGTTATAGCAGTTTCCCATAATTCACCATTCTCTCTTTTATATGTGTAGAGTTTTCTAGTAAAATCTAATTTTTCTTGTTTAAATGCAATTGCTAAAAAAATATTAAATAGAATAATCGAAAGAGAAGAGACCCAATCAGGTACATTTCTTTCACTGATTATAGTGGTTGTATATCTAACATCAGTGTAAACTGGGTACAGACTTGTCTTAGAGTTATTCATCTTCTCTTCCTTGGCAAAGATCGGGTAGTGTAATTTGGGTTGTAATAGATTTTTTTTTTTTGCACAATTGTATATATCCTCTTATTTTATGTTAATGACCAAAATCTCAAGAAACAAAAATAACTTAAAAAAGCTTGCACTGAATTATCAAGTCACGTCCGTTATCTTTAGTTTTTTTGTGCTAGTGTTTAACTGATTATTGAGGGAAAATATTTTGTTACATTAATTTCAATGTGCACTCCCTACATGCCACTCTATTGTAAACTTTTTGAAGTACTATCTGAGCCCAACAAATTTGAACTTCATAAAGCTCATCGCTTAATTTTATGATTCAGTTATAGGTTTCCGTATTTGGCTTTTTTTAGCTTCGCACGAATATGTAAGAGAATCTTAGTTATGGTTAAGCTATTAATCCGGGTTGCTACTACAAGGCTAACTAGAGAAGCAAGATTTCCCGAAGACATAAGAATGTAAAACCTATCTTGAAAGAGCATATATGGCAATGGTGCAAAGGATTTCTCCAGTAAAAATATATCATTTTTTCAGAAAAAAGAGAAGTATTTAAATAACAATTTTCAGTATTTGCACAATTGTTAATTTTCATAATTATTTAATCAATAAAAATGATATCAGTAAATATTAAACATGGTATCAAGTTTTTTACTGTTCTTCTGTCTAATTTCTATATCTTTGGCTGATCTTTTGGCGTACAATGCCAGCTCAAATGCAGGCCTTCATTTAATAAAGGATGGAATTACTGATCGTTCATCAAGAATCTTGAGTAATTCAGTGTTATTGGATTCTGAAATGAAAGATTTATTTTCTGCTAACAGAACTTTGTATGGTAAAGATGCAAATGGTACTCAAATTGAACAAAAAATTATTGTTTGGAATTATCCTAATAATACTCAACATATTCGAATCACGAACATTGATTTATTAAACTTTACTGACACTGACGACCAAATTATCTCTAACACAACAGATTATCAGTTGGTAGAAAGGGATCCTGGTGACACCTAGTATACAACTTATTGTTCAAGCAAATATTGCGATATTGCGGTTTCAGTTCTCAGCTTTTTGTACAATAACCTAGATTCAACTAATAGTTTTATTGCAGACTTAACTACAATAATGGTTAATCTTTCCCAACTAGTAAAGCATGAATCAACAAAAGAAGAATGTGGTGGAGGTACTGTAGATATTGCAACAAGGGACAATGGAGGAGAATGGTGGGTCGCTGTCGCTGCCTACACAACTGGTAAAAATTGTGATACTACTGCGAGTGATGAGGATATACGTTGTGCACTTCAAAGAGCTGTTTCTGATTAAGAATGGCATAAAAAGATGGCTTTTTGTGTCCGTATGAATCTTGGTGGTACCTGGCATGCCGATATCAGAATTCAAAGAAAATGGAGTGATGATTATGGAAATATTTGGACAATGCCATGCTCTGATACTCATCCAAATAACGTTGCTTATGATGGGGGGGTGTACTGAGGATCACGTAGGTGATGAACTCTAGAATATACTTGTGTATTTTATCACTTATCATACATGTCATAAAATGAATATACACTAAACAATATATATCAACAGTCGATTTCTTTTTATTATGTACCTTCGTAACTTATCAGCATTATGGTGTGCTGCAGAAAATAAATCTTTATGTTAATATAAAATAATTTTATTTTTGTATATATCTATACATAATAGCTGCAGACTTCCGCATATATATGTATATAATGTATTTTTATATTCAGTGAATATAACCTTAAGTAACACACCAGGTAATCTATAAACTATTCTCGGTAGAAATGTGATTCTAGACTCATTTAACCAATTACGAAAAATTTAACGTTTACTCAGCTTTTCAAGGAAGATGTTTGTTTGTGTTTTTAAAAAATTGACAAAGGCTAAAAGATAATATGCTAAACTAGTTACCTTTCAAATATATATGTACTTTAAAAAAACAATTCGTTAATCGTATCAAAATAAAAAATATAAAGCTATTTTACTGTCAACTGAAATCCAAGTCCCCACAGCCAATATCACCACCTTATGCTCCATCTTTGTTTTCATTACAAAAACCATCAACACCACCAAAAGGTTTAAAATAAAGTTCACCATGAACCTCTTTGTCATTGCCAAGGTCATTCATTATGTGCTTCCATTTGTTCAATATTTTAATTAATATTGATGGACCAGCAATATTTTTAGCCATGATCATTTTCAAAAAAATTACTTAAGTTACTATCATACTCTTCTTCATCAATTTGTCTACTTTGCATCTTTTTTGTAAGATCTACGCTGATATTATCAAATTTCCATGAAGCTTAATTAACATGAAAAATGTTTCAGCTTTTCTGTAATTTGGTACCTACTGAATGTATTATTATTAACTCTAACAAACCAGGATTTTTGTCACTTAAATCATATAACATATTAGTCCAGCTATTGTTCAAATAAAAGTCTAAACGGTTTCCAACATTACTTCACCAATGCATGAGAGTATTAAGTTGAATAAAGTTATAAAAACCAGGCATTGCACCACTAGTAGCTGTTACAATGGTAATAGACAAAGTGCCATTCCTGCTGATTATAAAATATTCTTTGCAAATTTTTCTTCACTTGAAGTTAGTGAACATGTTTCATATCGTTGAAGTTCAGTATCGTGGTGTAAAAATAATATGTTGCTAAAATTACCAGCATTAGAATTAGCACTTTGGATGGCGTAACTCAAATCAACAGCTATAATAACAATGATGCCTGTAACCCAACACCTTGTATTAGCAAACTTTGCAGGGCAGAGAGCAGCTGCCCATTAACCTGATATATCATCAAATGCAATGAGTGGTTTTGTAAAACCTGCAAGACCTACCTATTTTTATTGGTTGTGTTTGAAGGGATATGGTGCTACTAACCCAGCTTTTCTGGCTTCCAAACAGTTATCTGAAGTTGAAAATTTGATAACATTGTATTATTAGTTAACTGAGATACCTTATAGTTAGCTGAGAACACAAACGAAACTACGACTAAATCTACACAATTTCCTTCTAAATGTTTAGCAATATATATAAATAACCCTCTATAAAATGAAGATGTCTCCAGTTTGTATTAGTTATGTTGTGGTGATTAGATTGAAAATAAATCAATATTTTTGATTGGGATTATATATTGGTAAGTAGCTCAACAACAGACTTAAAATTATTTTATATATTAGACAAGGTTTAAAATAATTTGGATAATCTTTATATATAGTCTTTAAAAAAACAGGCGGTGGAATCAAGTTTAGTAACAATTTTAAAGATGAATATATGTTCACTAACTTGCCCAGCACTCTTAATCTTAAATATTTGCATAATAATTTTTCTTAGTATTCAATAATATATTTAGAGGTCAGATAAGTGTTCCAAAAATATTGGCAAAAGAATAAAATTCAAAAGCATGAAATGTGGCTACTAAAAAGAAAACAAAATAAAAAATATTAGCCCATGAGAAAAGTATTTTTTTTGGCATAGGGCACTCACCTTAGTTTGGAAAAATATATGGTACGCTTATCCAAACAATACAAATTACTACGACAAGACAGCAATATCCCACTCTTGAAACATTGTCAATTTTGAATATTCGCAGATGTTTTCTCTTTACAAAATACTGCCAAGTTTACAAAGCATTTTACAGAGTTCTTCCTTCGGTACTGCCTGCTTTTCTCGGACAGTTTTTCCGGCACCCGCTCCACTTATACATTGGGAATGTTGGTTGTGCGAGTGTTTCTGAAGTACAGTATTTACAAAAGAGGAATGTGCGTACTAAAATAGAAACAATCATTCTGTTGCTATAAGACTCTCTGGGATGCCGGAGATAATCGAGATATCTGCGAAGACTGCCATTGTAAAAAATATCCAGATTCGGTAAAGATGGTGTGTTTACCGGATTGGGTATTTTTCATGGTACGAAACACAGAATTAAGAGTGCTTTCTTCATACGGAAATATCCTTTGAGAAGCTTAGAATGAATTTTTTATTTGGGAAGTAGTATTCTCTGAATAAACCCTTTTCAGAATTCAGAGGCTGCTGGTATGTTGTTTTCCCAAGAATTTTGTTTCCATATATTTTGAACATCGCCGTTTTTATTGGTTGTCTTTGAAAATACTAATCTTTAAATTAAAAGTGAATATCAAAATGTCATTTTGAAAATTCGTTATCTGGAAAGTAAATTAGATTTTGTAATGCCTTAATTAATTTCTACTTTTTTAATGTTGAGGTATGCCGAAATGCTGTTGGCATATTTTAGTGTTTGGGTAATATGGACTAGCAATTCATAATATCACAGTGTGGAACCTGTGGAGCAGCCTAAGTGGACTAGCTATCTACTTGGAGGGATACTATTCGAATACTAAAAAACTGACAATATCTCGAGGAATGATGGACCACACATGATAATGGTGGCCCTGTTACCCAGACTAATGAGTAAGGAGTAAGAATTAGAACTAGTTATTCATACCTAAGAATCATATAGCTTTATATTAGAGATAAGAATAGACATCTTGAACTATGTTTATTCTATATCACTAAGAGTAAATATTATATTTAACCATACAGCAATAGCTTTAACTACTGCCTACCATATTAATAACTACTCGCTTACTTTCTATTCCACAACTGGTCACTGCACGATAAAATGGGGATTTAAGAAAAATTTCAATAATAAAGAACAGCTCATCACTATTAATATTTAAGATAATAGAGTTCAATGAATGATCTATGACTATGGTATAATACTAAGATAATTGAATTTTTCGTCAACGAAAGTACTACCCAGTCTTCAACAAGATTTTAAACGAATATAATGACTTCCATATTTTTTTGAAAATATAATAATGATGAGTACGATGACGTACTTTTGATTAAATCCAGTGTTTATTGATTTAATAAATAATAATGACTTCAACTTTTTATAAACAAATATCAATAATATGACTATAAATCTTCAGATATATTCAATGAATATAAGCAATAGTTCGAAGTATACAAAAAGCTTTGTATTAAGTATCAGTCTAATATTATTCTATCAGCAATTAAAAGAGGCTTATGAATTCATTAATTAATGTCAAATATTGATAATGTAGTTTATCGAGTAGTCAATAATTAAAACATATATTGACTAAGCAACTTTGTCTAATATAGAAGTGTATGAATATTATTACTGCTAATAATATTTACAATTAACAAATGAATACTATTTAACTAATATTTGCAAGAAACTCAAATAATAAAATATTAAAACCAAAACATGGTATTATAAAATATTGCTAATAAATAAAGTATGAATAATATTTACTCAAGAATACAAATACTAGTAAATAACTTCAAGAATAAACTTGTAATAAATATAAATATGATTAATGATAACTTAATAAAGTTACTCTGAATATTTATTAAACGCTAGTATTTGGAAATAAAAGAGAGATATTTTTAATACAAAAGAGTAAATGAATTCAGGATACCAATACTGATTAATATTTTATCGTTACTTTATAAATATTTATGACTGATGAATATAATTCTATTTAATTAATATATTTACTAATAGTATTAAGAGATATGATTATTAAACTTACGAAATATAAATAATATATTAACTAAGAACCTAAAAAGATATAATTGATATGTTTTAATAATAAATACTTTATAAATATATGTATCTGATGAATATATTTAATATAATTACTATTAAACTTACGAAATACAATTAATGCATTTTACTAAAAGACTTACGAAATACAATTAATGCATTTTACTAAAAGACTTACGAAATACAAATAATATATCTTACGAAGAAACTAAAGAAATATAATTAATATAATTTACTAATAAACTTAAGAAATGTAATGAAATTTACCAATCAATTAATATAATACTACCTAGTATTATCATCACCTATTATATCAACTGCAGCAAGCTAATATTACCTACGAGCAACAACTATATGCTAGTATATACTACCATAAACTAACAAGAATTCAAGAATATGTAAATAAAAATAAACGAGTGTAGTTTCTAAAACCATAAACAAGAACGAGGGGACTACTGGACCAATAATTGGTATTACGCTACACAAATTGAGCAATATTAAAATTAAATTCGGTATAACTAAACAAAAACACAAGCAACAATTATGGAAATGGATTCAAAAGGAAGCCTATGAGATCTTTCTATTTCAGACAACCATCAAAAGACTTCTACCATATCCTAAACCCCTCCAGAACCAAATTTATTGAAATTTCGAACCAAAAATCGACCTTGAATTGAGCTTTTGACAACAAATTTTTTTAACTATGGGGCACCTTTCGCTAAAAATGCAAACTTACTATGTAAGTTCCGTAAAAATGGTCCGAAAATATAGAAGTGTTCTAGCTTGCTCATCGTCGATACGTTGAGGATGAGATTAGAAACGTAACAAGTATTGAATCACCTCTATGTAAATTATTTAATGTCAACAAAGTCCATCTCAAGGAAAGGTCCTATTTTTATATTGATTTTGGTTGCCCGTCCTTCCGAAAGTAACGAGATTATTTTGAAAAACCGCTTTGATATCATGTATATAAACGCGTGTAAGCGTAAAACAATAGTTATATATTACATTTTACTTTTTAGTTCATATAAATGAACGACACAATTGAAATCTACTCCCATAATAAGGTTAGAACATTAGTTAAGGCCCATAACTATCACTTAGTAGTTCTAACGATCTCTGGACAAAGTCTAACAGCGATATCCTAATGGCTAACGAATCTAATCGTGACAAGGTTATAGAATCTCTGGTTTTTTTTATGTCACTTTTTATAATCTTTAATATTGTTCTCTTATTTAAACTGAAAGATTTATCTGTTATGATTCAAGTTTTGATGAATGCTGAGCAATCAATCTAAATTTCAGCAGACAACAATGTTTCTTCAGTATTCAAAAATAGCATAGCTCATGTATTTCATAAAGTAAAATAATCCTGTATTAAAGAAATTTCATTATTCATTTTTTTCTTAAGTAAACCTTTGAAAGATATGTTTTTTGAATTTTTGGTTTTTATTTAAATTTTATAAATATCGATTTAAGTGAATTGTTTTTCTCATTGTTGTATTGTTATTGGCTTTTATTGTGAGAGTAGATTGATAATTCTCCAGAATCCTGCCATAGATTTACGGGCTCTCGTATTGTGCCAGTATTCTAATGGCTCTACAAAATAATTGGAGAGCAACTAACATTGCTGAAGAAAAGTTAGTCTCAAAAATTCCAGCAAATTAAAAAAAAAATATTGATGTTGTTAAAAATTGTGGAGATTATTTTCTAATAATTGGAGAAATTCTACCATTAACAGTATTCAATATTGTCTATTTTCAAAAGTATTGAAATAGATATGCTATGTTTGTTCTTTAATATGCAATCGATACTTTTAAAAAAAAAATGTTTGCAGAATTTTTAACAGATGTAAAGTTTAAAAAACCTATTGAATATTTAAGAGTAGACTTGGTGGACAATTTTAATGCGATTTTGATAATGGGGGGGGGGGGCAAACTTACAAGTTTTGGAGTACCTGTTGTTACTCCATATCAAAACAGCAGTTAGGATGTTCCACCAACCTTTTTCTCTTTATTTAGCACCTTGTTAAACTGCGCGCAGGGGCACTTTACTATATAAAGATTAGTTAGAGGTTATAGCTAATGTTTGTGACGATATGGGGGTGTAAATGGTGTTGTTAACGTTTAGTCATATAACAATACAAAGTGACATATCATTACTTACTAGAAACTCTGCTTCTATGCATAGATTCAAAATCCGGACAGTTATACAGAATATGATAGTTTCACATATATTTATGTCATATCAGCTGTCTATAGCCAATAATATTCACATATGATACCCTAGCCTCTGTTAAACGCTGACCTCCATCATTTAAGAAATATAGTAATTCATCATGAGATGGCCTCATATCAAAATAACACTTGAACCAGTTTTCATTTTCTTAAAAAATAAGAATCCATAGTCTCAAAGATCTAATTGTAGTTTCTTCATTATAAAGTTATCACTGTGTGAGAAGCGAGAAGTTCTATAAATTTTAGTGTATATCAGAAATATTACATATTCAATTACTTTTATTTTTAAATAGACATTTTATCCAGAGAGCTTATTATGATAAAGAAAGAAAGATATTGTATTATTATTATAATGTTATATCAATTACAGATTTATTTAAATAATACAAAAGACATCTAAAAAAATACACTTTTAATTTACATAACAGTTTCCCATATCAGGAGCACTAGAGTCAGGATAAGGAACAACTAGCATATCATCATATGAATCATATTGAAATGCCGAAACCCATCCAACTGTCATTGCCTCGTTATGATTATAATCCCAGATTTCGTACTGAAATGCATGTTGGTTAAGATCAACTCCGCAACTAACTTCATGATCAAGTTGACCGAAGTCATTATCGGCGCTTAAATGTGCTTTCGAAGCGCCTACTGAATAAAATTCACTTTCAATACCACCTTGACTGAAGTTTTCCAGGTTAAACTGTTCATCACGTTTAGCAGAAATGATTTCTTGACTTGTGGCGATTCTGAGGGTCGTACGATTATCTTTTAAGCCCATAAAACTCATATGATGAATGCCGCCATATGGATTGCGCACTGCATGAATTGGTAGAGAAGTTTGATCATTTAATAATAATGTTCCATTTTCATAATGTAATGTTGCAAACTCTAAACCGGTTGCGTTAGATAGATGTTCATTTAAATCATTAATTGAATAAGAAACGATGCCGTAATCTCTTTTTGCAATATGTGGCATTGCATTCCTATTTTGTGCAAGATAAGTGCCAACAGCCAGATAACCTAAATAAACACCGTCTACGATAGACGCTAATGCCAAAGCGGTGGAAATTGATCCCCAAACACAGTCGAACTTACCAGGATTACCATTCTTTGACCAATCTCGGCATGCATTAACTGTTGATTTAAAATTTACACCAGCATCTGCAACACCAAAAATTTTTACTGCCCACCATAAATAAAAATTTTGAGGATTTGGTGACTGATTTTCTCTGTTATTAGCATAACTCGAATTTGATAAAATTTTAGGGAAAATATTTGCGGTATCTAGTGGAGGTTTAGAGAATTGAGATATCATATAATTACCTAAGTATGGTTGCAGCTCATATTTGGATCTCTTTGTAATCGTGCTATGGGTTAAAAGAGGGGGGGGGGGGGTTGAGAGTCTATCATTCTTGATGAAGTTAGTAGCATTTCTCTCATTGAATCAACCTGATATAGTTCAGCAACATCAAAAAATAATAATAGCAACAATGAAGCAACAATTAAAAATGCAAACGTGAAAGCCCTATTTTTATTCGTCATTCATATATATTGTTCAATTAATAAGATAATAAAATATTTATTTTTCTCTTTTATGGTTCATATTATTCACATTTTTTAAGAATTTTCTTGTAAAATGTTATTCAAAATAAGAAGGTTTAAATACCCTTCATTTCATTAAAATCCATGCTAATGTTTATCTGTTAGTAAACGAATCTGAAGATATGATAATAATATTGAACGTTTCAATTCCGTCAAATTCGGAAACATCGTTCATAATGACGGAAGATAGAACGCTAAAAGTGTTTCAAAATACAAGCCCTCAGTGATTTCCTTCAGTCTCTTTTTGAATGCCTGTTGTTCGTATCTGCCAAGTAAACACACACACATTGCATGTCTGTGGCCTCGTCATTTTCTGAGCTTTCACCGGAAAACAATGAACTGTTTTAAAAGTATTTCAGAAAAAAAAAATTTTAGATATCTAAATCCTCCCTCTTAGAGATAGTTATTTTTCATTTAGTTCAGAAATACATTCGTTAGCAGCTAATTTAGTAGGCATGTTAAGAAGAAAAAAAGAACATCTTTCTCTCTTCGTGAATATGCTTTCAACAAGCACCTTGTGAAATACAGATATAATCTATGATCCGGATTAACAATAATTCTAAATTATGAGGTTGCAAATTAACAATTAGTGACACATGTTTCATATTGTTATACGTCTCATAATTATTATGTTTCAGCCTCAAGATAAGATGAAGCATTCAATGAAACCTTAAAATATAAAATGCCATATATAAAGAGCTATTATCTTAAGTAAAGTGGGATTAATTTAGTCAATCTTTATATAGATTTTATATAATGAGAAGGTAAGGATAATTATTACAATATCAAGAATCTTAAAAAAGAATATGTCTAGCTTTTCCAACATCATAGAAATCTTGCACCAACACATACAAAATTATTTATAGGCGTTGTATAAAAGTATTTTTTTTTAAATCATTCTAAAAATATATATTTATTATGTGTTGAGATGCACGTGAATTAGACGTAACCAGGGATCGGGATTTTGCTAGTAGTTTTTTTTTTACTACTTTTTCTTGTTTATAAATTTTCTCGGCCGAGAGAATTGATTGAAAATTTTTAAAATATGTAGATGATTAAATAATTAATTAATTAATAGAGTATTATTTCTAGTATTGTTACTAATGAAAAGTTAAGTAACAATAAACCACACTATTATACCCATTATAAATTATTATTATTATTATTATACCAATGAACTCTTATTTCTCTGCCGAGTTCTTGGATGACACATCATAAAGAAATCTTTTTCTTCAAATATTTTAAGAAGCGGTTTGCAATCGTTTTTCCAGATGCCTCTAACGAATAGAATAAGATTGAAATAGAATCTGAATTAAATCCATATACTACTATTTTAAATACTTCCCCCATCCAACCATTCTGTCAAAATTGCAATGGTCTGTGAAACGAATAATTCAATTGTTTCAAGTTTTTAATCCTGACAAATTACTACCAGAATCTAAAGAACAAGCCATGAACATTGGGGAAAGGATTAGAGGGATTACTGAAGTATTTTTAGATGTTGAATCTAGTCTTTATGAACTTTACAAGGGATCAAATAGTTTTAAAATTATTATGAATTTATTGAAGGTTACTACTACTTAAATTTAATAAAATTGAATGCTAAATAGTTTGGATTTGACTCTAAGACTAAAATACACTATCAAGTGAAGACTACAACCAACATTCATGATATTTGTTATATATATAAGCTTTCTACTACCAATATATTTCCAAATCAGGTAATATATTCTATATATGTTTGTTTACATTTTTTATGTTTTGTTTACATTTTTATATTTTTTTACTAATTTTTCAATTTTCAATTTTCAAAATTTTTTTTTACTAGCAAGACTATGTGATGCCTGTTACTATCTTATTTGCTGTCGTTATTTCTTGTTGTCACGTGTATATTTGGCTCACCTTTACAAAATATACACGTGACGACAAGAAATGACGACAGCAATTAGAGTTACTAAGAGACATCAAATAGTCTTACGATTCTTATCCACAGTCGAATACAACACATATATTAATCAAATGAGAGATAGTTATCGATAACACAACATCGAAAATACCGACAAGGGGTTTGGAATCCAAAGTCCAGAAGTATATAAACTGGGCAAAGTTTCAACTAAGTTTCAAGTCAAGTTCTTTCCAAATCTACCTTTTACACATGATATATAAAATAGATATACAGAAAGAAATATATAGACATACATATATATAACAACAACAAGATACTACAAGTGGCTCCAAGAACTAGAAACAGCATTGACAATGAGCGAAGCTCTAACTCCGGAGGAAGTGATGACCCACTTTCTTCACATGATGACCACATTTAATTTTGTAATAATGACGGCGTCAGAAAATATATATATAAAGATATATAAAAAAAAATAATCAACTTCAAAAAATATTTAATTAGTTATCTTAAAATACTATTATTTGGCTTAAAATGATATTATTTGCTTCAAAATACTTTTATATTTAAGCCAACCCCACTGTGATATATCCTATCACCTTTAACCCATTATCCCTTTCACCCACCTTCTTGGTCTTTTTTTATGTAAACCATAAGCGCTGACCCTTTCACTCAATAATAATACACAGGCAAATCACAAACATAAAAAAGTATAAAATGGGAGCTAAATTTGATAATATAATTGAAGAAGAGCCACCAAAGTATCAAGATATATCTTTTGAACCAAAAAAAAGTAACTCATTTTTAAATAAATTAAAAAAAATTATACAAATGGGACAAGAAAGTTCTAAAACCCTCCAAAAGGATCAAAATATAAATCGCAAAGCTGAAACTACTAACTTCCTGGAGATAGAAATATATGAGCAAGAACAAAAATTGATACAAATCAGAAAGAGCATAGGAAAAATATATCAAACACTAGATACTTTAGAATCTGATTATTTTAATAAAAAAATAGAAAAGATGAAATTAAACGATATGAATGTTATAGACAATATGGAAAGTTCATTAAGAAGTATAAAAAAGGATATTAATAGACTTCAAAATGATATTACAAAGCACGAGTTTATGAGGAAAGTATCGCATATTCGGATGGCAAAATTCAAGGGAGATATAATTGGAAGTGTTGTTAATGATTTTGGTTATATCTTTGGGGAAAAAATTGTGAATACGATGAGATAGACCATGAATTGACTGATGTGCAAACTATTAGACCCCGCAATAATATTCACGATGATTCTGAGATTCATACGGAATACAATCCAGCAAATTCCACTAGACGTTCTTGTACAAATCCTAATAGAGAGTCATATGCAAATCTCAATAGAGGCTCCAATTCAAACCTTAATAGAGGCTCCAATTCAAATTTTAATAGAGGCTCCAATGCACAGTTTACTAGAGGCTCTAATTCAAATTCTCCATCAAATCTTATAACGCATTCCGGTGAATTTTCAATTGAATAACTTTCTACATCTTGGCACCTCATGGTGTATGTCTATAATATTTTGGGTATATAGAAGCGAAGTAAAAATAATATAAATAATGTTTGTAAGTAAAATTAATTTACTTCAGTTGATATAATATTCAATGTTTATGTTTTTTTGATTCAAATATAATATGAAATAATTCAATATTCAATATGGCATACTTCCCAGATGTAGTCTTCTAGTGGAAAATAAAATATAAACACCACGTAGTGTTACAAAATGAATTAGAATTACATCAACCTTAAAAAAATACTAGGGTCATATATTGTGAATTAAGTTTTCACATTCTTGTTCATTAAAAGTATATGTCAAAACATTATGAAAGACAATAAAAATTCGTATTAAGAATTGAAATACATTTATGACTTGAGGTACAGTTGAAGTAAAATTATTGCAAAGTACACCTTTATGTTGAGATGCACGTGAGGCAGAGGCGGCTGATGGATATGTGCGGTTGTATAACTCGGACATACTACGAAATGGAAGTTGGCGCTGAGATGAGCTCAGCGCCTCATCACTTTATGATAAATACTTCATGATATTTATCTTAAGTTTATGATCCGGAAATTATACTTTATTAGTCCAATTGATTTTTTTATCATATTTTAGGAAATCGAGAAATCATTGTCTACGATAGTGTGAAAAATAATTTTTTTATATTTTAAAATCTCATCTTATCACACTAATATTTTATGATTCCAAGTATATATATATAACTAAATACTGTAGAGTGTAATATTATTATTATTATATTGTAAATTATTAATAAATGAAAGTGAATGCATGATAAAGTAGGAAATAATTCCAAATATTCGATAGTAAGAATAAAAAAAAAAAAGATATACATAAGTTAAATTAGTTTCGGCCGAATATCAAGGTAGCAGCATGTGAAAAAATCTCATTTTAGATACAATAAGAATTGACTAATATAGAAAAACAAAACATTATTATTATATGGTATTTTTATAATTTGCGATTTTGGTAGCGCGGAAATTAAGAACCGTTATTTTAATTTATTTTATTATTTCTTTTTTTTAAAAAATAAATAGTAATTCAATGTTTAAACAATATTGATTAGTAACGTAAGATAGATATTTGATACAAAGTTTCAAGATGCCAAGAATATAATATTATTGTTAATAACGGATCTAACGCGGGGTAATTATATATATACTTGGAAGTAGCCACGTGGTCTGCGAAGAGCACCGGACTCACTTCCAGAAGCAGTAACACGCCGTACAGAAAGAGCCACGCCGAGCACGGTGTTTTACTGGATCCGGTAGCTGCGGCGCTTCACTCCACAAAGAAAATTATTCCCAAAAAAAAAATTAATAAAATTGTGCCTTTATAATAAAATTACTTAAATTGGGTCTATTTTCCAACTTGTTTCATAAAAATATTGTTGTTGATCCAACGGGAAACGAAGAAAAATGAAAATTTCCGTCATTTTTTGATAAATAAGAAATTAAATTACATCATCGATTAGAAAAAAATAAAATTGATCTCTATTTATTTAATTATTATATAAATATAAAAATAAGATTTAATGAGATTTTCAAAAAAATAATCTTTTTAAAAAATAAAAAAAAGAAAAGTGAATCTTAAAATAAAAAGAAATTATAATTATTTCCCTTTTTTAATAATCATTAGATTAATTTAAATCTAATATAATAACAATATATTATAATTTTTAATGATATTATTACAAAAATGCATCCTCCAAAGAAAGGTTTAGTTTATTCAAAACATGGATGTTTACAATGTAAAAAAGCACATGCTAAATGTGATGAGACAAAACCAATTTGTGATAGATGTAGAAGAACTTTCAAACAATGTGATTATCAACCAGCATTTATAATTAAAACATTTGATAATAAATTATCAAATTCATCAAATGTATCAAGACCATTACATTCATATTCAAAAATATCAAAATTAACACATATACCAGATAAAAAGACAAAATCTAAATCTATTATTAAAAAGACTAATACTACAAATATTATTAATAATAATACAAATATTATAAATAATAATAATATAAACACAAATAATAGTACTACAAGTAATATTGATGATTCAACTACATCATTTATACCACCTAACCCTTCCTCTTTCTTCTTACAATCTGATATTAATTTATTAAATATATTAGATTTAAATTCAGATTTTGATAAATTTAAAATTAATTCAAATTCAATTAATTTTAATATTACTAATAATGAAATTATTGAAATTAATAATTTAATGAAAACTGATGGTTTAAATTCAATTATTAAATTAAATCCAATTATTAATTTATATAAAGAAAATATTTTAATTAATAATTCATCAAATGAAAAAAATTTTAAATTTTTTGATTCAATTTCATTAAATGATCCAATTTTTTTAAAATTATGTTGGAAAATTTTTATCGCTTGTATTTTAGATGGTCCAATTAAATTATTTCCAATTAATAATTTAATTTCATTAATTAATCATTTTTGGAATTATTCATTAACTTTTCCAAAATTAAATGAAGTTATAAGATATTTAGCTTCAACAGTAATTAAATCATATTATAGAATGAATGAAGAAAATTTATTAGCAAATCTTTGGGATAGATATATTAGAATGCCATCATTAAAAATTTGTAATCAAACAGTTAAAATTTTATTAAATGATTTAGATTTAACTAATTTAGTTATTTATACAGGTATTTCATTATTATCATATGATTGGTCAAAATCAATTAATTGGAGAATTCATTGTAATGAAATGTTAAGATGTTTAAATAATATTAATTCAAATTTAATTAATTCATTACCATTATCAACTAAAATTTTATTAAATTTTAATTTCCTTTGGATTCATTATTTAGAATTATGTGCTTTTATGTTATCAACAAAAGGTTGTGCTATTGATAATGATTCAAATTTAAAATTTTTATCAATTAAATCTTTAATGTTATCAAAAATTGATGATAAAGATAATAATTCAAAAACAATTATTACTAATACTAATAATAATAATTTAAAAAATAATAATAATATTGAAAATATTTATTCTTTCAATACTTTATTATTAAAAAATAAATTTAATATTATTACTGGTTTTGTAGTTGATTATAATCAAATTATTTCAAAATTATTATTAGCAAATTCATATTGTAAAAAAAATGGTTATCCATTAACTGGTGGTAATATTTTAAAATTTAAAATTATTAAATTTAATCCAATTATTGAAAATTATTTAATTAAAATTGGTAATGAATTATTATTTGAAATTAATTTAATTAATAAAAATTTAAATATTGATCATTTATTAAATGATATTAATGATATTAAATTAAGATTATCATTAAAAAATTCACAAAAAATTTCATCAATTACATTAATACTTTATATTAAATTTTTTTTCTTAAATGAAGATAAATCAAATTTTAATAATATTATTTTTTTATTAGAAAATTTATTAGAAAATTGGTATTCAATGCCATTAAAAGATAGTATTGGCACTCTATCACATTGGACTTTAAGTATTGGCGCTAGAATTTCAATTTTAATTAATAATGATAATCTTTTAAATCAATTCTTTTCATTATTAAAACTTAATTCACAAGCAAAACCACATATGGTATCAAAAGGTATTGAACAATTAAATTATTATCAAAATTGTATTAAACAAAATGATATGGTTAATTTAACTAATTCTTTATATGATTTACCATTTTAAATTTACCAAAAAAACAAAAAAAAAAAACTTTATTATCCTTTTTTTTATTTTTTTCTGCTTTCTTAATTGTATCACTATTATTAAATCCATTTTTTTTTTTATCTTTGTTTTCCTTCTCATATTTCTAATTTGATTATATTCACAATCCTTTTCAATCGTTTTTTTTTTTTCTTTATCTTTGATGTTATTTTTATTTCAAGCTTTTGAAATTATTTCTACATCCCATAATACTTTATTCTTTTTTTTTTTTGCCCAACCTCATAATATTCAATTTTATTTTTTTTTTTTTAATTAATATACATGTTAGTTCCTCTTTTTTTTTTTTTTCTTCTCAAAACAAAAATAAAATAAAAGATTAATTTGTTTCACAATTGTATTATTATCAGTATCATTATTATTATTATATTAGTTTATACAAATTTATATCATCAAAAACTAAAACAAACAAACAAAATCATCAAAAATCTTCTATATATATATAATTAAAAATAAAATATAAAGTTTTATTTTATAATTACTATTCCCTTTGGAATAATTTCCAATATTAGAAATAATATTCGTTGGCATCTTTACCCAAATATAAAATTTAAGATCTTATTTTTTTTAATAATTAAACTATTTCATATCTACCAATACATTAATTTTCCCTATATTGAATATTTCTACTTATATAAATTTATCTTATAATATTAATACCAACTACCTGTCTTACTATTATCATTATAACTGGAATTAGATTGATTTTTTATTCTACAATTGCTTAATTTAGATACATGAGGAAATTTGTCTTGAAATACTGGACAATACAACATTGTATGAGATCCCTTACAAATTTCACAAGGTCCATATTTTTTTTTCGATTTACGTTTACCAGATCGTTTTGAAGATCCATATCTTCCAACATAGAGTTCATGAACATCAGTTACATTCAAAGATGTTAGCGTAGTATTACGCCCAAATTTTTCAGAGACCATGGATTGAGTAGAATGTGAAACTACATCTAACAAATAAACTTGCATTGTGTCAAACTTGTGGGACATTAACTCGTTATAAGATTCTAATAGTGAAGTACCATATGCTGAATCAGCAGCTTTTAACTTCTCTCTAAGTTCATTATCCGGATTGTTTCATGTAGAAGAACTCTAGAACATCGTATCGACCAATCTTCTTTTTCATCTTTAGTATTATTGGAGCTAGTTGTATATCTTCTAGTAACTGCTAAGAAATTATTTATGGTCATATTTTCACAAATCTCTTTGAGAAATTTAAAAGCATACTTCTAATTGGTTTATCTACAGTGGACATAATTAAATCAAATAAAGAAGATTAAAATGTACGTTCTACCCTAGTGTATATAAGTTCAGTAACCGTATCAATATTAGGAACTGCACTCACACCTCTCCAATAAGAAATTGAGCCCAAGGATAAGAAGTCGTCGAAACATGAATAGATAAAAGTTTGTACCAATATCGGAACTTCCATAGATCATCAAGTATCCAATCAACTTTTTCTGGAGTGCATGCGTCAGGGCTGGCTATATGTTTCAAAATTAGGTGATAATTTGTACTGTCTAGTTCGAATATATATTTTTGACTGTAACACATTCGGTAAATAGAAGCAGCGTTTTATATTATGAAAACTATTATTTAATTTTAATCTGAGATCTTGTTACTAAAGAATTACCGTATTTTATTTGATGTTATTCTTTTATTACCATGCAATGACCATTTAGTGCATTACCAGTTTAATAGAATGAATTTGTTTAGTTCATTTATTAGATCTGTGCATGGTGATTCCCAGGTACGAGAGAAAGAGGCTAAATCCTACAAGACATAGATTTGGATCCAAAGCTAGATAAATTGTTAAGTATACAATTATCATTGGATTATCTACTTGAAAAGTACCCTAAATAACACCAACATGATTCAGGAGAGTTTTTGAAGTCTTAATATTAATATAATATTCCGTGATAGATGATGTTTCAAGGGGAATTGGAAAAACAGGGATTAAATTATCAAACTTGAAAAAGGTATAAAATAAGAAGATTTTGAATTCTAGAATAATTAGACAAAAAAGAAGACGCTTTTTTTTTAATAATTAAATCTGTGGGGAGCACTTGTGTATCAAGTTGCTCACATTACCCCCATCAATAGGTTTCGCTTGCCTTATCCAAAATTCAAGAATTGATCTCTCTACTATAAGGGTGATGCAAAATCCAACGATCGGATAAGATCTCCTTATTTCATAATTAATATATCTTCCAATAATACTATTAGATATAATCATAGCTGCTTATTGCTTAAATTTCTAACAGTTGCCTGCCAATACCGCATTATGTTCTGGTTAGATGTCCATACATGTGTTTCGGTCTAACTGGCAACTTTTTCAAAAACCTACCGATGAATACTCTATGTTCAACACTTATCTCAATTACTTTACATAAACTTACTTGACTAGTTATGTATTCATTATACATTTCGCTATTGTTGAGACATTGCCAATTTAAACAGCCTGCAATGACTTGAGGCTGATCAATGCCTCGCTTGATCAACTTTCTTTTCAGGACACTCCCTACTAAAGTGGCCAGCCTTTCTACAGTTGTAACACAGCTTTGGTGAGGACTTGAACCTACCATTTCTACTGTCGGTTGGTTTACTGACACGTTTACCAACCCCTCTAACAATGGCACGAGCCTCTTTTCTTTGTTTGTCCACCGATCTAGTATTCATGGTGTATGAGACTAGATATCTCTGGATTTCATGAAGCGACTCTTCTTCTTTCACTGCAAATTTATTTTGTAGATCCTTTGGTAAGCCCGCATAAAACCTGCCACGATTGATTTCTTCCGGATTAACCTTTTTGGTCAACAGTGATAAGTAGTTGAACTGGGAAATATAATTTTCCAAATCTTGAACGGAAGGGTGAGAGTTCAAGCTTAACTGAGCGTGACTCAGGATCAATGTTCTCATACCAGACTTCCCTAACAATTCTTCTTGCAACCTTTGGATGAAATCATCATATTGCAAGTCCTTACCTTCCATTTGTTCTAAGTAAGATTTAGCCCACAATCTGGTATTACGTTCCCTAACCGCAGAACTCGCAATGTGGATTTTTTGTGCATTCGTTAACTTACCAGCACTTATAAATGCCATGCCTAAATCGTTGGCAAATTCGAAAAATGCATCTGCATCTCTAGAACGCAATGTTTCTAAGCCTAAAGTTTTAAAAGTCCATGGTTTCTTCTAAGTGGAAGATTCACCATCGGATGAAGATTCTTGAAGAGTAACTTGGTCTTTAGTGGTTCAAATAGTGTTTTCGGTAGCGACTTCAGCAGTGGATACTTTTTCGACCGGAGCATCAGCATCGTTTAAGACAATATCGTTTTCAATTGGAGCAGACATAATTTCTTGAGAATTTCGGAATTGGTTGTTTTAGATGTAATAAAATAGCGTCTTATCTTTATTGCTTTATAGTATAGTATAGATAATTGATATAATATTTGGATGTTCTTCTAAGCTAATTAATTCTCATCTAAGCATCCTAAATAACTGTTAAAACTTATTCTTTGAGTAAATAGTAACAGCTAATTAATAGTCGTAGGCCTTGGCTACATGTCCTAAACTTATTATGGGCGTAGATCTTAATTGTATCCTTCACTTATATAAACTATAAAGTGTTACATAACATACAACTATTATATTCGCACATACACGCTTATATACTTGCACTAGTGTCCGGGTAGCTGTACATGGTATGACAGTGTCACTATATGTGAGCTCTATGCATTACCATATAACAGTAATGACATAATACATCATTTCACTGTGACCATATAGTAAATGATGTTTTGCATCAGTGAGCTATACTATTTCTGGAAGTATAAGAATCTCTATTAGAGGACCTAATCTCAACAATAACTACCTATTTATATACTTAAACTAATTACCTAACTCGAAATGGTATTCTAAGTCCGTACGTTATATTTCTAGAACGTCTATTAGCTCATTTAATATATCTTATATATGTAATAACTAGATTATAATTTGTATTTCCTGATAAAAAAACTATTATATTAGGAGGTAGCTGGTAAAATGATGAATAAAAATACTGTTCTTGTTGCGAGAGAGTAGTATCAGTAAAATTGTCCAAATTCTGGACAAAAACATTATCCATTGATATGAGAGATTTAATAAATAAAAGTATTGTTCCATTTTAAACTACACTATTTAGAAAGAGTGAAAGAATATATTATATTTATGTACGTTTTATTTTATTGGTATACAAGAATAGTAATGATAACATTACCTTATTATATACTATTTTATTATAACTAAAAATAGATTCAGAATATAGTTTGACAAGAAAATGTTGCAATACAGTGGTATAAGTAGAATTGTCTAATGTCTGGACAAATAGATAATTCGTTGACATTAGGGATTTAGATAATAAAAGCGTTGTCCTCTTTTATATAACACTATATAGAAAGAGGGAGAGAACATTTTATTCTTGTGAATAATATGTTCTGCTTATATACGTTTTACTTTTTATTATACAGTACTAGTTATCATAACATACTTCCTAATTAGGAACTACGTTATTATAACTGTATATATACACAGAATATAGTTCAACAAAATATTATATAACGTTCTTTATTTTCTTGAAATGGAAACTTTGTTTGTTAAAAAAAATATTTTTCTTCATTTTTTAACAATTTTGAAATGAAATAAAATATAACGAAATTCAATTGTAAAAAGCTATATTTAGACACATATTTTTTTATTTAATTCCCCAATACTTTTATAAACAGAAATATAGTTGATCTTTTATTAGCTTGAAGCTATTCTTAGATTAATTATTAAAACTTTAATTTTTTATCAGGTGATCTCTAGTATTAGTGTCCCTTTCCCCTGGTTCTAAAATTTCTGTTATAGATATTTTGCCATCATCGATACAAGATTAATAATGTTCAAGTGTTTTTGAGGTTTACTTGTTTCATATGTTTTGAGGTTATACGTTTCACATCTTTTGAGGTTAATTCGTTGACCAAAAAATACAAGTATATAAATGCTTGGAATCTCTTACTAGATTCCAATATTAGTTCTCATATTTAGTTTCATTTTATAAGTTTATAATCTAAGAAAAACAAGTTATTATTTTAGTAGAACAACTACTCAAGCTTTGGTTAAAAGTTGAATAACTCTCCCGTTTTAGAAGGTTTAGTGAAAACCCATTGTCTACAGTTTTATTAGTAGTATTGTCCGTAACGATTACAACACCTGGTAGTGTCTAAGTATGTCATCGTCCCCTGTTTCTATTAAAGTGTCACCTCCGTTTGATGGTGCCAGAGCTAATTTGTTCAAGTTGAACACCTTTTTATAAGCTCTAGAAGTTCAATTCGTTGTTAAGCGTGTTAGTGATGACGCTGAAAAAATTGGCCACTTAGCTGTCAATTTGACTGGTTCCGCTTTGAACTGGTTCGTCACGTATTCGTCTGGTTTAGATCTGTCCACTATTAGTTTTGCTTCATTTGTTAGTGAGTTTCGCCGTGTGCACATTGGTAAGTTGGATACTTATGATATCATTCAAAAATTGTCAAGTATGAAGCAAGCCCAATCCATTGAGAATTACATCACTGAGTTTGATAATTTCCGTCGTTTGCTTCCATCTGGTTCATTGAGTGAAGACATGTTCATCCAACTGTTTGTTAAAGGTTTAAAGCCTAATACTCGTAAGGAGTTACGTTTACGTTCTATTTCATCCTTTTATGAGGCTACCCAGTTAGCTTCCCGTGCTGAACATTGTTTGTACACTGATGGTTTTTCTATTGGTTCTCCAGCACCTGCTAATTCTGCTTTTGATGCTGATGGTGATGTTGTTATGGCTGTCCATGGTCACCGTTCTCACTCCCGTCACCGTCCACGTTCTTCCCACTATTCTAGACCTTCGTCTTCGCGTAATGCTCCTGATCAACACTGGCGAAACAAGTATCGTGAAGTTTGTATGAAACAGCGTTTATGTTTTCAATGTATGAGTCCTAATCATCAGTCGGCCCAATGTACTCAAAATGCGAGTTCTCCCACGCCCCACTACTAATAAGACTCGTCAAGTCGCTTCCACTGCTACCATTAATTCGGTCGCTACCCCTGTTTCCCCACGTTCTGTTCCTTCTGGTTCTTCCGTCTCTTCTGTTCTATCTGGTTCATCTGATACTAGTCATCCTCCACCTTCTGTTGTCTCTTTTGTTACTTCGTCTTCCTCTACGCCTCTTGTTGGCCGTCGACTCGAACAACCTTGCCTCATTAATGGTCGTTCATTTGATGTTTTATTTGATACTGGTAGCCCTACCACGCTCATTAGTTCTGATCTTGTCCGTGCTAATCACTGGACTACCTATCCTGTTGAACCGTTTGTTTGGTCTGGTGCTCTTCCTGGCCGCCATTCCTCTACCTCTGTTGCAACATACTGTGTTTTCGAAGTTAATGGTTCTAAGTTTTCTGCAGCCGCTTACGTTTCGGATGATTTATCCAATAAGGTTATTGTTGGTTTCCCTGTCGTTGCACAGTATTGGTCTCATTTATCCCCATCTTCCTCGGTTGAGCCTAGTCCTTCGTATGAGGTTGATTGGTTACATGAAGGTTCTATCTCTGATTTGTATGATGATATCCAAGAAGTGTTTATGGTCTCATTAGCCGCTGACGCTTCCTCCGATTCTTTCGCCTTACTTCCTGCCGATTTCCACGCTGATTTTGCTACCATTGTTAGTAATGAGTTGGTTCCTTCTGCTGTGCCTCGTAATTTTACCCATGACATTGTTTTGAAAAGGGGGGAGAGATTACCAAGAGCCCATCCTTATAGACTAACACCATTGTTAACACAAGAATGTCAGAAAATAGTTGATGATTTATTAGCCAAAGGTTTTATTGTTAATAGTGATAGTCCCTATTCTTCTCCGGTTTTGTTAGTCAAGAAAAAAGATGGTTCGTATCGTATGGTCGTTGATTTTCGACAATTGAATAAAAGTACTGTCAAAGACCCATTCCCAATGCCACGTATTGATGATCTATTCGCAAAAATTGGCGACTGTACTATATTTTCAACGTTGGATCTCCATTCTGGATATCACCAAATCCCTATGAATGCTGACTCTGAAAAACTCACTGGGTTTACTACTCCGTTTGGTCATTATCATTATAAGGTTATGCCGTTTGGCTTGTGTAACGCTCCAGCTACTTTTTCAAGGTATATGCAACAGGTTTTAGGAAATATTCCAAATGTTTATGTATATTTAGATGATGTGTTAATTGCTTCGAAGAATAAAGAACAACATATGATTGATCTAAGAATGGTATTACAAAAATTGAAAGACGCTAAGCTGATCTGTAAAAAGAAAAAATGCCATTTCCTACAAGATACTGTTGAGTTCTTAGGTCATACTATTAGTTCTAAAGGTGTTTCAGTGATAGAAGAAAAAACGAAAGCAATTAAAAATTATCCAATGCCCAATAGCATCAAGTCTGCTCAAAGTTTTCTAGGTATGGTCAATTACTATCGAAGTTTTATCAAAGATTGCAGCTTAATCTCCAAGCCTATCATACAGTATATCACAAAGAAATGCCAATGGGGTGGAGCTCAATCTAAAGCTGTCAATATGTTAAAAGAATCTCTAAGTGCGGCTCCAGTTTTGGTTCCGTTTGTCCCTGGTGACACGTATAGGTTGACTACAGATGCAAGTCTGACTGCTATGGGTGGTGTATTAGAGAGAATTGTTGATGGTAAGTTGAAAGGTGTCGTTGGTTATTATTCAAAAACGATATCTGATACACAAAGTAGATATCCTGTTGGTGAATTAGAATTGTTAGCGATTATTACAAGTTTAGAACATTTCAAGTACTATTTGCATGGTCACAAGTTTGTGTTGCGTACAGATCATATTTCATTATTGTCTTATAATAATATGAAAGAACCGTCTAAACGTATCGCACGGTGGTTAGATTTCTTAAGTGAATTCAATTTTACATTGGAATACATTAAAGGTGGTAATAACGTTGTTGCTGATGCACTAAGTCGTCCTGCTGAGGTCAATCATGTGCAACCGTAC
>JAKTVU010000078.1:0-33477 GCA_030581855.1 Yueomyces sinensis
TAAGTAAGATAAATAGTTTAACATATTTACACTAATTTTAGAAAACGTCACTTAATATATTTAATATATTAAGACACGAATCAAGAACATCATCTCTAAAGACCTCACATTACCACATGTTGACTTGGAACCAAATATTATTTTCTTGGATCCTACGTCTCATCTACACCTTCAAACCTCAAGCACCTACCGCGCATCCTGACACGCGTCACGAATAGGATGACGCGTATCCTGCCATCATTTCTATCTCTTTGTTATTGTATTACTTAACAAGGCAACACCAGCAACCTCCTTCCTTATTCAGACTACCTCTTCTCATCACTGGTGAAAATTTTTCACTAAGCACATCTCTGTACATTATTCATATATAAACACATGCTTGTCGCATCTGTTTTATTACTTTTATTAATTGTATTTATCTTTACATAATTGTTATATAAAAAGAAAACTATCCGAGATTTTAATAGGAACTTTACCCTATTAATTTACGCTTACTCACAGCTTATTCTCCTATTTTCTCTTGTTATTTCTTCTCTAGTCAAATTGCTACTATTGAAGTCAACATTGAAAATTGTGGTATATTAACCTCAGGGGACCTAACGAAGTCTATAGTTAATATCCATCAGCCTAGTAAGACCTGGTAGTCTGGGACTACATTGTGAGAGCTAGTTTAGAGATCGTAACTTTGAAGAACGTTCGGTTAAGATCTGGGTTCCTGCGACGATAGAGGTATGTCATTGAACAAGTCGACATGTTAATGCATAGGCTCTGTGGGAAATGCGAGGTCAGGTCTACTGGGTAGTATTGTGTTGCAATACAGTGGTATAAGTCGAATTTGTTGAACTATATTCTGAGTCTATTTACAGTTATAATAACATAGTTCCTAATTAGGAAGTATGTTATGATAACTAATACTGTATAATAAAAAGTAAAACGTATATAAGCAGAACATATTATTCACAAGTATAAAATGTTCTCTCCCTCTTTCTATATAGTGTTATATAAAAGAGGACAACGCTTTTATTGATTAAATCACTCATGTCAACGAATTATATATTTGTCCAGACATTAGACAATTCGACTTATACCACTGTATTGCAACATGTTTCAGTAGTACCGGATTCTACTATCCCCATAATAGAACCAGTTTGGTAGTCACCAAAGTGAGTATTCCCTACATAGTTATCTGGCACATCCCCTAAATGCCCCATAATACTAACATCAAAAACACTTTTGATTGAGCCTTGAGAAGCATCATATGTTTCAATATCACCTTCAAAGCATTCGATCTCCTTTTCTACAACTTTTTGTTATTGGAAAGTTCCTATAAGTACGATCAACAGTATCATAGCCTTGGACATCAATAGCAACAGATAATTTTCTGATTTTATTTTCAAATTCCCAATTGATTGGGCTGATAATATTATTAACATTAGTTCCTTTATTTTTACGAGCTCTAAATTTGTCTTTTAAATTATGTAGCTTATTTCTTAAATGGCTCTTGAAATTATTCTCTTCTGTGGAAGAAGGTGAAGCTACATCTTTTCTTTTATGGTTAAAGATATTCTTCAAAGTAAAAGGATTTAGAGTGTTGGCATCCTTGGTAAATGCTTTTCTGAAATTAAAGCAAAGTCATTCTTAAGATTATTTTGGGTGAGTATGGTTAAGTTGTTTTTAATTAAACTAAATTAAAAATAAGTTTCCTAATATATCAAGTGTTTTTTGATAAGGCTGTTAAAAAAATTCAGGATTGATGTACTTTCTTAAAATTAAAATTAAAATAAAACTAAGAATATTAAGTCAATTTAGAAAATATTATTTTTATTTTTAACTATGTTTTTATTTATTGTATATATTTTTTTCCTGTCACAAAGTTAAAGCCAAAGGAGCATATAATAAAAAATAGAGTTCCATATAATCAAACTGGACTTGAAATATGAGACAATGAACAGCCAGTATTTCGAATATTTATTTTTCAATTACACGAGAGAAGAATATTTATATACATGTAAAGCTTTTATGACTTGAAAATGTGTTTGTTCTTTTCTTAAGGAATTTTATCATAAATTTACAACAACGTGTGATAAGATTTCTACATCTAAAGGAAAATATATGTAATTAGTAATACTCTTAAGTATATAAGTATATATCAAGAGTTGGATTGAGTTTATCCAATGATATATCTAAAAAGAAATAGAAATATGTGAAATAGTAAATAATATTATTATGCACTTCAGTATTTAATCCAAAATTAAATTTATTTGATTTTCCAACAATTATAAAGATGTAATTTATTTAATACAATTTGTTTAGCAAAAAGAAAGTTATGAGCCATATGAAATATTAATCCAATTTAAGAAAAAAAATTGCAAATAGCTGAAGAACTGACCCAATGCTTTGTAGTTATTTTGCATGTAAATAAAAAAGAGGACCGAATCGAGATATAGCAAGAAACCGTGATACAGGTGGACAATGATACTTCTTCTAAATATTAATCCTCAATATTCTTACTAAATATTTAATGACACTTTCTGGTAGGGTCAATTAATATGCGCATTTTTAAAATAAGTTATTTTACAATATATATAAATATAGAAGAATACAGTGATATATAAAAGAAGATGGTTAATAATTAAAACCAAGAGTCCAACATAAAAAAAATAAGATTAGAAGAAGGATATTATCATCAATATTAATTAGGTTACTAAAACAGAAGATTGAGAAATGGATATATTAGAGTGTCTGTGGGGTTATTTGATGAGAACATTCTCTTTTTTTAGAACACTTTCAACCTCAGTAACAAGTCGTTTGATTGATCTGGCAGAGCCTGATTTTCTCTTAAAACCAAGAACACATGCTTTTTCACCATCTTGAACAACATCTAATTCGAATACCGTAGATTTGAAAGATAAAATGTTATCATTTGCAACTTTAGCTGAAAATTTCAAAGAATCGGGAAAAGATCTAACATTCTTTAAGCCGTATTTTGACCAGCCTTTAAACAAACTATCTAAAGCTTTGAACATTCTCTGAGCAGGCAAACCAGCTTTCAAATGGAAATCGTAATTCTTAGCAACCTGGGCAGCTATTGACTTAGCAACAGGTGGAGCGGGTGCCGTTCTAGTTGGTGCTGCAACAGCTGGTGTGTTTGTTGAAGAAGATTTCTTTGTTTTAGGTTTTTCATTTTCTAGTGACTTCTTACTTGTTACGGTGTTGTTGCTTGCTTGTCTATTTGAATCACTTGTTTGTCTGTTTGAATTTTTGGAAAACTTGCGTAAGAATGAATTCACATTTTTCTTGCCATCTTCAGGTTCAGCTTTTGTTTCATCAATAGAATTGGAAGTGTTACGAGTTTTAGGTAACTCGATACTAGAAGATGGATTACCGTCTGAAACCATTCTGGAAGTGTTTTTTGACTTATTCTGAGGTTCCGTTGGACTACTTGTAGCATTGTTATCTTCAACTTTTTCATGTGTTTTCTTTGGAGCTTTAGGTTTATAATCCGTATATAAAGGAGTTGGCTCGTTCTGGTCACTACCACTATCAGATATTTTTGAAGAAACACTTTTAGCTGGAGGTAATCCAAAATCTTTTGTCTCCTTTAGCTTTTCAAGAGATTCATTTAACAGATTAGTATTTGGTGGTGTAACATTCACAGCTGCAGCAATAGAGCTCGAATATGCTCTATTGATTTTGGGAGTGGAAGATGGATCAGGGATGGTGGAATGTTGTGTTGCATTCTTAGAGTAAATACCTAATCCGTTAGGTCTTTTCTTTGGTCTTAAAGGAGGCAGCGTTGGAAGTTTAACTTCGCTATGATCTTTTGGAATGTTGACGTTCGATTGAAGAGCTTCATGGTTTTGTTGTTCAGCTTTTGTAACTGATGTACTTTCATTTTGGGGCTCAAAATCATTTTGCTTGCTCTCGTCGATAGTTGCGCTTGGAGGTTGAGTTTTAGTTTTTTCTTCTTTGGTAAAACGATCATGGAAACTTAATTTAAGTGCGGCAGCAGGCTTTTTGCTTCCAATACTAGGATCTTCGATTTTATCTTCAGAGGAGCTATCATGTGAGTAAGAATCCTTTCCGTCTGGGGATTCAAATAAAAATTCCGGTTCTTGACTTTTGTTGGTAACTGACCTGTTTGGAACTTCTTCTTGTTTGGCTTCTTCTTTTAATATGTCGGCTAAATTTGTAACTGAATTGCCGTTTTTGGCTGAATATAACGAAAGAACTGAAAAACGTTTGTTGGATTCACTAAAAAATTTTGATTTTCTTGTAAATTGAGGAACCTGAATATCTGACAATTTTCTTGGTTCAACTGCCTCGTCATTTAAAGCAATTGCTCTTCCCTTTGTTGGTCTTTTTGGTAACACTACTGTTTCATAAGTCGCATTTGTGGTTGAAACAATACGCTCTTGGATAATTTCAGGTTCATCAGAATTATTGGCATCTTCAAATTCTTTTTGCAATTTTAATCTCTCAGCAGTACCAGCTTTTTCAAGTTCTCTAGAAATATCAAAGGTAGAGCCTAAAAACTTGGATCTTCTAATAGTTTCCAATATCACCTTTTCGTTGTCTAGCTTTTTAGATACATCATTAGAGCTTACGTCCTCAGGAGTAGTTGCAGCTGAATACGGAGCAGCGCCAATAGCGGATGAATACATTAAGCCAGGATCAAGTCTTGAAACAGGTCTTGTTCTCAGAGAAAAGTTACGTCTATTGAACAAGTCTAAGTCACCATTATCGATTATATTATCAATTTTTTCCATTGGAGCCGATACAGATCTAGTTTGAAGTTCACCCACAATATCTAAGGATTCTTCCGTCTGTTCCTCAACATCAGCATTCTTCTTGTGTATTTCTTCCTTGAATTTATTCATTTCCTCTTCCATTTGTCTCTGTAATTCTTCTTGTTTTCTTTTTAATTCTTCCCTCTCTAATCTTTCTTTTTCTTCTTTCTCTCTTCTTTCTTTTTCTTCACGTTCTTTCTGTTCTCTAACTTTACGTTCTAACTCTTCTTTCTCACGCCTTATTTGTTCATATTTCTCATGTTCAAATATTTCATCAATCAACGTTGCGAAGTTAGAACTGACTCGTCTGGTTTCCTTTTCAATGAATTCCCAATCGTCATCTTCTGCCAATTGCGCATATGTCGATATCAATTTAGTTGTAATAGAACCACGTTGCATATTTGGTTTGAAAGATTTTCTTTTTTGAGCACGAGACGTTTTACTTGGAGTGCCTAAAGATTTTGACAGTGGTTCCTTTGTAGTTTCCATGTCGGTACCGCCTGTAGCAACATTAGTGCTACTTTCATAATTTTTCATAATATCTATTGGAACAGGTGGAGTATTATTCATGACAGTTGACATACGTCTAGAACGAGCAGCAGGAGTTGGTGAAGTGTTAATATCATTGGCTATTAATTGAGAAACACGCTTGTTATTAGAAAAATTAATAGAAGCTCTTTTTGATGAACCAGAAGTTCCAGTTAATGATCTTTGAGGAGTAGTGGTTAAATCAATATTTGAATAAGGAGCAGTCATGGTGGTATTATTCGATGATGAAGTAACTGTCGTATGTAAGTCTGCACGAGACAATCTGTTAAATGATACTGGTCTTTTATGAGCTGATGAAACACTTATCATTGATGATCTACTCTTTCTTTTAGTTGGAGTATTCACATTCATATGACGTGAATGATGTGAGTTATGAGAATGATTTGAATGATTTCTGGAGTGAGTTGATGAAACTGTTGAAGTAGTCGAACCAGAATGTGAATGGGAATTTTTAACCATGGATTGTCTCTTCTTTAATTGTGATTGACGTTTCATTTCACGTTCAGTATCAGTTTTAAAACGGTACAACAAGGCATATAAAGTCTTTTCAGCATTTGCGCCAGGTTCTTTTAATTTTTTGACTATATCTTCTGGATCACAGCCATGCCATAATACAACTAAATTTTGTAATATCTTTTTATCAACTTTTTTAACGTCGCCATTATCATCCGATAGTGGATTTAAATAAGTATCTTCTCTTGGTAAGTTTCTAATTGTTTTAGAATCTTTAATACTTGGATATTTTTGTAACAAAGGATGTTTTAAAATTTCCCTTGTCTTAATACGATCTTTTGGATCTACAGTCAATATTTTTGCAATTAAATCTTGAGCCTCATGAGAAATTTCATCATCACCTGGCATTTCGAAATGGCCACTTTGAACTTTTAACAATAAATTACGAATATTACCATCTTCTTCATCAAAAGGTAGACGACCAGTTAATAGTGCAAACAGAATGATACCACATGACCAAACATCAGTTTCAAGTCCATGATAAGGTAAACCTGAAATAATTTCAGGAGCGGCATAATGAGGAGAACCACATGAGGTTTCTAAAAGTTTATCTTCAGTTTCTAAAGCAGCCATACCAAAATCTGCGATTTTAATATTAAATTTATGATCCAAAAGTAAATTTTCAGGTTTCAAATCACGATGAACAATACCTAAAGCATGACAATATGAGATACCAATAATAATTTGTCTAAAAAATCTAACAGCTTCCTGTTCAGGCAAAGGACCACGTTCAACTAATAAGTTAAAAAGTTCACCCTTTTCAGCATATTCTAAAACCATATAAAGATTTGAATCGGTTTCCCAAACATCATATAAACGTAAAACATTTGGATGATTTAATAATTTCATGATAATAATTTCACGTTCAATACCATAAGGTAAGGAATCTGGGGTGACCAAAGAAGAATTGGCATTATTTGATTGTGAATTAAAAACAGCTTTAGAGATTATCTTAATAGCGGCTTCTTGGTTAGTTTGGGTGTTTGTAGCCAATTGAACTTTGCCTGTTGAACCTAAACCCAAAGTTTCACCAAGCTTCCAAGGACCAATGGCATTACCCTTTATATCTTGGCCTTTATTAATAGTTGCCATTTAAAAGAGGGAAAAATGTGATGAAATAAAATTGTTTAGCGAACGGATAGCTTGAGATGAGGTTGGCTTTAAAATTACCAAAGAGTAAAGGATATGAGAGCTTCAGAATTTATATTTCCTACCTTAATTCTAGAAATTTTCTTTTCTATATCTTTAAAAAGTAAGATAATAAGCAGCAATAATATTTTGTCAGTTATAATAACTATATTTTTTATTTAATAGCAAAGAAAGAAGTGAAATATTGGGGTTTTGAAATTTTTCTATAAATATTTACAGTTTTATTTTGTTTGATCAGAGAAGAGAAAGCTTCTTCCTCCTCGAGATCCGAAAATATCGCGTCTCTTGCAACACGTAAAGTTCACGCGTTGTGGCTTCAAAAGGAAGTATTTTAAATGTAAAAAATAGCATCAACTTTTGACAAAGAATTATCAAACTAATTCGTGTTCAAATGGATCAGGAATGCCATTCTTGTTTCCCAGATGAACATATTTGTATTATGTCAATTCTGTTTAAGAAAAAAAGATATTTTCCCGATAATATACATATGCTCTATGAAAAACGGAATTTATCTGATGTTATTATACAATCTACGATATGTGAGTTAGTTACATTACATTATCGCATTATAATTATGCAGAAAATTTTAATTAGAATTGTGTATTAGGTGAAATATATTACTTCTTGATTTGGTATATACATATATGTATGGATGTGTGGATAATCTTAATGAAACAATAAAAAAAGTCAGAGAAAGCCAAGCTTCCTCATTATTTCTTTGGATTCCTTCTCTAAATATTTACTTCATATCATTATAATTTCTTTTAAAAAAAATTATTTCATTTATATATATGTATATATACCACTATTGGGTAACACATGGATTTTTGTTAGTTTTTTTTGTTGTTGTTCTCTAGCTCACAACTATTCTTAGTAGGCACAGCCACCAATTTGTTCACGGTGAGCTTCAATGATGTCGTTATCTTCCATATCTAGATCTTCTGGGGTTTGATCAGGTTGAATTCTAACACCGTCATATAAGAATCTTAAAGAATCCATTTCCTTGCCTTGTCTTTTAGCAAAAGCTTCCATTAATCTCTTTAATGGAGTTGTTCTCTTAATCTTGAAAAAAATTTCAGATGAACCATCACTAACTTTTAAATTAATATGTGTTTCAGTTTTAACATCAGGTTTAACTTCTTGTTCGTTAGTGTCAGACATTTTTGTGTTCTTGGTTTGTTAATATCTTATTACCTTTTTTCTACTACGTTGAAAAAAATACTAAAAAATTTAAATGTTAAATAAGTAGACACGCCGTTATCTTCTTTACTTAACGATGAATCCTTTTCTTTACTTTGTTATTTTTACTTACTCTTTGAAAATCACTCGTTATTTTCAGTGAAAATGATATGAAAAAACGGTTTATGTGCGGGTAACAATAGTAAATAGTATAAGCAAGTAACTAAATAATGTTGTCCTTGGCATAATATCTGAGTATGTTTGATATTTATCTATATATTTAACTTGATATATATTCTTAATTTGAGTTTGATTTTTTTTATATGTAGTAAAAATTAACTACTATCTAGTATTGTCCTCTTTTGCTTGTTCTCGAAAAATTAGCTCCCTAATAATGTTTTCCAATCTATATTTTTATATTCATATATACTAGTAATATTTTGAGCTCTATGCCAAGTTTCTATTTCTTTTAACGCCTGGTCAAATTTTGCCATTGTTTCTAATGATGTTTTAAAGATTTGTCCAGTACTCAACAGAAAATATGACACAGTGTACATTAGTATAAAGCAAACGGTCACAGGAGCAACAAAACAAGTCAATAACATTCTACGCACTGCAAATAATGCCACAATACGATAAATAATAAATCCAATGAAAAGTTTTTCCGAAGGTGTTGAATGTATATATTTGTCAGGATATTTGGTTCTAATTTGCGGGGAAGATGATAATGTAATATCACCTATATTTGTACTAACTTGGCTTAAATTATCAGTATTACTTAACCTATCATTACCGTCTTCTACATTTTTCTCTTGCACTTCCCTTTTAAATAATAATTTTTCAATTGTGGTACTATTTTTATTAAAGAATAATTCTTCAATATCACATGTGCTTAGCTGGTCAATTTTTAAATTTGTATAAAGAATTGTCCTTAACAAGATATCGAGTTCTACAATTTCATAATAAAGCCTTGCTATCCCCTCAGTATTTCCATTGATAACTTTTTTTTGTAAGTTTTTAATACTCCAAATTGCATGATATGTGTTAAAATCTACTACATTTTTTAAAGGTAACTTTAAATTCGAAAGTAATTTTTTTTTAATATGGAAGCCCTCATTTTTCTTAAAAGTATAAGAAAGATAATTAAGGTTAACCTTTAACGATTCAAGTCTTTTTCTTAAATGGATAACAAAATATTCAACTTTTTCAAAAGGTAAAATACTAATTGTTTTTTCAGAAATTTCAATTACTTTTTTGATGTTTTTCTGAAAAGTTGAGTGTGTTTTAAGTTGATCTTGTAGAATAAAAGTTTTGAATAAAAATGCTTCATTTATTGACATTGGAACATTTGCTAATGCAGCCCTTTTCAATAATAAACTAATTTTTTCGTGTTCATTTTGTAATATATTGGAAAAAACTACTCGAAAAGTTAGCAGTGTCACTAATATTTTTATTATTTTCATATTTTTTTTTCGTTTGGAAATAGCTTCTTTTTCGTGTGTAAATAATGAAATGGCTAAGATATAAAATAAAAAAGCTAAAAGGAAAAGTATAAAACCAATTGCTTGTGAATATTAATGCATATGAATTTAAATAGGCATTAATGTTTGTACTGTAAATACTTTCCCCTTACAGCATCTTCCAAATTCTTACACATTTTTCTGTCATTTTTTTTTTTTAAAATATGTGGCGAGCAACCTTAGTTAAGCGAAAAAAAAAAGTCCGAACTAAATCTCAATTAAGATGCCTCAAATAAACAAAAATTGCGTTTACCTCGAAAGAATATCAATATACCTGTCATTGTTTTTCAATCCAGTGTAAATAAGGTAATTAATTATTTCAAAATAAATAATTAAACTTTAAAAAGATATTAATTAAAGCTCCAAACGGGTTTAATAAAGTTTTGAACAATCAAATATAGAAACTGAGAGACCATTTTAGGAAGGTTAGGCCTTTACACAATACTAATATAGTTTATTACAACTTTATACGATCAAATAAATTAAGTCATCAAGATTTAGAGTGATTTTAATATTTGCCTTAAAATATTCTATTATATAAATATAAAATAAATATTAAAGAATATTATTGAACAATTTGTATCTCAATATATAAACTATAAATATGAATTATACTTTAGTTTGATAAGATTTATAATAAAAAATTAACAAGCTTAATTTAATAATGGTTGATAATATTCAAGAAAGGGAGGCGGCTAAAGCACTAGTAGAACTAAGTCTTAATTGGAAAATGAAAATTTCAAATCTTTTGTGTCCTCGTCCAGAAACATTGATCCATGAACCACAACAAAATTCAATTGTTGTAAAAGTAGAAAATATTACATGTGGTTCAAAAGGACAAGGAGAAGGCGCACAAATGAGTGTTCAAAACTTGACAGCAGATCTCGTAAAAGAAGTGGAACAGGATCAAGCAGCAATTACAACTGAACTTCCAACTCCAAGAGCAACTCCTAAATCACCCAATTCTACCGCCCCATTTAAATTTAAACCATACTCCACGAAGTTTGTTTTCGAGGCTAATGAATATCAATCTCTTCCAAAGTGTAATAATATTCCTTTTAAGCCTCTTGTTGTTAGCCGCCAACCTAAAAAATATGAAGTTACGAAAAAAAAGGTAAGAGAAAATAACAAATCTAACTCAAAGGAAAGAAATGCTTTACAATATATAGAATTTCCTTCTCCTGGTGTAATACCATTATCATTAGGTCCTAAAAAATCAACATCTGGAAAAAACACTAATAGTATGGGTTTTTGTACAAGATGTGGAGTACTATCTACACCAGAATGGCGAAGAGGACCAGAACAAAAAACAACATTATGTAGTGCATGTGGTCTGTTTTATACAAAACTTGTAGATAAATTTGGTAAATTCTGGGCGCTAAAGTTGTACGAAGCTAGGCTTGATAATCCAAGAAATAGAAAACTTCCCACTTCTTTTGAATTAGTTAAAAATGAGATTGATGAAAAAGACAACGAAAATGGATAATAATCCATATTTTTTAGATTTTTTTTTTGTAATATTTTATAAGTTTGTAAATGATGCGTTTATCATTCTCAAAGATTTTTTTAAGAAGAAAAAACAAAAAATGATTTTGAATTAGAAGAAATTGAAGAAAAATTTAATTTTTTTGATTAATTTATTCATTTATATATATATATATATAATTTTCTATAATATTTTAATAGAGGATATAATATTGTATCCAAAGAAAAACAGTAAAGTATGAATTACTAGATTTTAACCATTTTTAGATAATATTCATAGAGTTTTACAACATTGAACTAAAATATTGTTTGAGTATTACATTTTGAAACTGCATTAAACTTTTTTTTTTCTTTTCAAAGCATATGGCAATAATGTAATCTTCAATATTCCCTGGTCGCCATTAATGAAAATAATTTCTATTTACTCCGCAAATATGATAAATGGGCAATGGCAATAATTTTTATTTCTTATACAGATCTTATTAAACTTGAATCTTAATTAAATTTTATTTAGGTTTACTACAAAATATATTATAATAATAATCAGATTTTTGGGTGGTTGTATATGTTATCCATCGGTGAAATAACAAATTGTTTGCAAGTAGCTATATTATATCCCAATTGCATAGTAAATATTGAAAATTAACTCTATTGTGTTAAAGTTTAAAAGAGATGAGTTGGCAATTAAATTCTTTCTTTCCTTAACTCTTATTGTATAACAATTTCGAGGGTTAGAATTTTATATTCAAAACAGATATTATTAGAAATAATTCATGCCTTATACAATTAACAAAAGTTGCAACTATAAATAAATTTAAATGCCCAATAACACCATGTATGCTAACACCCATCAGTGTCATCAATACCCAAGATATGAGCAAAATAAACGATTAGTCATGTGATATTCACGAGGTGCCGCACACATGTTGTGTACTCCTGTAAGATTTGATTTTTCAACATTTAAAAGCTCGCGTGGCGTAATGGCAACGCGTCTGACTTCTAATCAGAAGATTATGGGTTCGACCCCCATCGTGAGTGCTTAATTTTTTAAAGAATTGGTTTGTACGTGGTGTACGGGTGTGGCATTGTTATAACAGGGGTATTATTGGTAATTTATCTTAAATTAAAGATAGATGATATTATTCTTATTCAATATTCTACAATAATATATTCAGTCTTAGATAACTCAATTATCATTAAATTTATTTTGAACGAAAAATATTGAATGGTTGACGAATTGAGAAATACAGATCAGACTCTGTAGGGATGAATTTGTCATATTGTACCAACCTAACTATTTTAGCGTTAGATGATTTGGATCATATATCAACTAACAATTATTTGAAGACTAAAAAATTCAATGTATTTGTATACACTATTTAGATGTTGTTTTTTTTGAATAATTTATCTAAGAAGATTTAAAAAAAAAACATTTTATATTGCACCAATATTCGTCATGATTTTAGCTATTTTTATTGTATTTTAAGCTAATCAAGAATAGAAATAAAAGATGGTCTACGTGATCTATGATATATTTTAACCCCTATATCTTACACCCATTTTATCTTTAATTTTAACTGCTATACTGCCTACAGCCGATATCTAATTCCTTGTCATAATTTTGGACATTAAACAGAATTAAAACCTTCTCATTTATTTAAGTTGTTTTCAGTTGTTTATTAATTGAACTATTTGTTTTACCCTTGATACTTTTTTAAATTAGAACAAAAAAAATAAAGCGAAAAAAATATAAATAATGAAACCTAAACATAAAATAGGCCATTGATTAGATTTGAAATTTTACAGTTTGTTGAAACTCTTCCTAGAGTAAATAGTAACAGCTAATTAATAATCGCAGGCATTGGCTATATGTCAAAAACTTATTATGGACGTAGATCTTAATTGTATTGTTCACTCATAGAAACTATAAAGTGTTACATAATATATAACTATTATATTCACACATACGCGCTTATATACTTGCGCTAGTGTCTGGGTAGCTGTACATGGTATGACAGTGTCACTATATATGAGCTCTATGCATTACCATATAACAGTAATGCCATAATATATCATTTCACTGTAACCATATAGTAAATGATGTCTTGCATCAGTAAGCTATACTATTTCTGGAAGTATGAGAATCTCTATTAGAGGACCTAATCTCAACACAGATCTGCTCCAATAAAAAGTCTCTAAGTTATCCAGAAAAATAAAAAAAGACAACCAATATTTATATAATTAGATGAAGTTCGAGTTAATTTTTAAGCTTTTCATTTTCACCAATTTGATTTATTCTGACAGATAATAGGGAAAATAATTTTAGAGTTTTATAAATGGAAGAATAGACTTGTTTTATCTTTCAGGAGTACCAGAAGAAAACAATAAAATTTAATAAAGATGTATATACTTACATAACCAATATATAATATTCAACATATGTTTATTTAGAGTTAGCTATATTAGATAAACGAACGAATATTTACTATTTATTGTTGTGAGAGGGATTTAGATCAAGAAAAGATACGTTTTCCTTCCCCTTCTTTTTTTGGTAAAATGACTGCTAAAAATTTCAGTTAAAGTTCTTACTTCAGGAAAGAAATAATCTGCTGTTTGAACCTAATTTTATTTATATAATTAGTCTAAATGTTTTGATATTCCAGCATAATAAAATATAATTACTGACAAAATATGTTCCATCGTTTATACACCCGTACACCACATACAAACCAATTCTTTAAAAAATTAAGCACTCACGATGGGGGTCGAACCCATAATCTTCTGATTAGAAGTCAGACGCGTTGCCATTACGCCACGCGAGCTTTTAAATGTTGAAAAATCAAATCTTACAGGAGTACACAACATGTGTGCGGCACCTCGTGAATATCACATGACTAATCGTTTATTTTGCTCATATCTTGGGTATTGATGACCCTGAAGGAGGTAAAATTTATTATTTATATTAGAATAGGTTCCCAAATTAATTGGTAAAAATGGAATAATTCTGAGAGGTAAATATTCGCGTTGGACAAACTGTTTGAATGAATGGTAAATACAAGTTGTAAATATAGTAGATTTGGGTAGTATTTGTAGACCCTACCAGCTGTACTTGTATTTTACCTATTGTATATGGTTATAAAACTAGTAAATTACATTACCTACTCCAATAAAAAAAGGTGTTGAACTTTAATATGTGATCTAATATCGATAAGGTTTTTATTCTTTAAAGAGATCCTTACTTTAAATAAAAAAAATAACTGCCAATTCAGCATATCCTGAGAGGAACTTATTCGTTAAAAATGTTATCTTGTTTTATATTAGTCACCATACCTTTTCGCCAACAGTAGCGTATTGTAGTTGAAGAACTATCATTATTAAATTATTGATTAGGATAATATGTTTTTACTAAATAAAATTTATAAACCGAATTAAACAAATAGATTCTTTTTTAAAAAAATGGCTGTAATTGAATATAAAGTTTTAAATATAATTAGATATTAATGTATATGGTGGAGGAATATTTATTAACTTTTTCTTTTCTTTTTATTCTTCCATAAAAGATTGAAAACAATCAACGAAATCTTTCATTTTGTAATTTTTATAATGATTTATACAAATGTTTAATCCAGTATAATCATTTGATGCAAATAACAAAGAAAGTAAATGATTTGGTTTTAAATTTTTGGTAAAGCATAACTCTTCAAAATGTAAAGAGTCAGTGTTTAAATTATTAATATTATCACTAATTTCATTATCGGTTAAATCATTAATTTCAATAATATTTTTCTGTAATTCATTTTCAAAATTTGGTAAAACTTCCTCAATATCATTATTTAAAAATACCAGTTTTAATTTTTTTTGAATTTCTTTATTAATAAATTTATTTATAACTTGAAATTGTTTACCAATTATTTCTTCATCACCATGTTCTTCAATTAATGCTAATGGTACTTCTACTGTTATATATTGTTTTTCAGAAGCACTGTTAATACCTTCTTTAGCAAAGTCCACAATAATTTTAAAGATAATATTGCTATCAAAACGAATAAAAATAGATTTTAAACAAATCATTATGACACTACACATAAATGCCTTTAGAGATGTATTTTCATTTTTTAAAATTTTTAATAAATGATTGTACCTTGATAATGTAACATTCCCAGTTACAATTTCAAAATCTTTAATCTTACTCTTTTCATTTAAAATAATTTCATTATATTCGATTCTATTTCTTTTTAAATTTAATAATAAATTATCATAATCATTATTTTTCTTTTTCATTGAAATTTTTCTTAAATCTTCCTTTTCATGAATAGATTTAAAGAAAATTTGTGTTAGGGAATAATTTGACTTGTTGACAATTTCTCTTGGATAAATTTGTGAAGCATAAGTAGGATTTAAATAGTATTTAGAGTATCTAGGACAACGTTTAACCAAATCAAATAACAATTGATTACTATAATTATTTGAAGTTTCATCAAATGTCCCAAATAAATTTCTGATAATTTTCGCTAGTCTTAAAACAATTCTTTTGGCTTTAAAAATATCAAATAAAATTTCATGTCCATAAAATATAATTTGATTTTTAACGATGAATAGCTTCCAAAATGGGGTTTTTTTTCCAGGTAGAATATCATTCATCGAAGAAAAGTAGATATGGTCAATCAAGTAAGTTGGAGCACCGAAATGACAATTGACAATTGCGTCATTTTCATTATCAAAAGATATAATACTAATAACATCATTACAACTAATTGAATCTATTGGAATAAATTGATAATTATCGTTAATTGTTGTGAAAAGTTCTGGGATTTCAGGTATTAATTTTTTCAAACTTTGTGACACAAGGGAAGGAAGAATAATAGTAATATCATTATCGGAGTTTTCTTCAACACATTTAAATGATATTACAGTACCATTTTTTGAAACTGAAATCGATTCATGTTTTAGAAGGTTTTTCTCCGATATTGTTAGTTTTCTAAAAGTCATTTTCTTTTTTTTTTTTTGATAAATTAAAATGTATTTATTTTTTGATGTTATATTTTAAATATTAATCTGAATGAGAAAACAATATTAAAAAAAAATGTAATTTAGTTATATATAAACCCTCTTTATATACGTATGCATGTCTCTATATCCACCCAATAAAACTCCTATAATCATCAATTTATTTTTATAAAATTCAGCCACACTATGGTGTCGTATATACATTCTCGTATTCTATACGAGTGCATTGTCTCCACAGAGATCTAGATGCTATACGATCGAATATATCCCAATTGGGTATTGTCAACAATATAATAAATATTGAAAATGGTAGCAGTAATAATAATGGTTTACGATGTGTCGTTAACAATAGTACTGAAAAATTGCAAAAAAAAGAAGAAGAGATGAGTGGCTTAATTGTGAAAGGAGAAAAGTGGACTAATTGCGCCTCGAATTCAACCAATTGTAGAAATCAGTGATAACATGGACATTTAATTTGATCTTATTGTCAGCTACCCAAGATTTTGATGAATTACTATATAGATCAATTAGCTTATTATCCATAGTATTATCTTCGGTTTCTTCACTATTAGCGACTAAAAGCTTACAGAAGAAAATTGAAGTAGCTGAACATAAATTGTAAAACAAATTAACATGTTGACCTGGTTTTCTTGTTAAAATTGTAGTATCATGGAATTCTAATAATGTATTCATAATTTGAGTTTGAATTTCATCATTTTTCAAATTTGAAATTTTAATCTTGAAAAAATTTTGTTTTAATAATTTTGAAACTTTTTCAGCTAATGGTCTATCTAATGTCTCTTGAACACAAGTTACCAATTTTGGTAAAATTGTTGAAATCCAATTTAAATGTTTAATCTTTTCATCTATATTATCATCACTTTTAAATAATGAATCAACATATTTATAATAAATTGTTAATAAATCAATCATACGATATTTGAAAGATATAACATTTTCACGAGATTCTTTAACATCTAATTTTCTTTGATTACCTGTTGGCACATTTGATAAAGCTTCTTTTCTACGTTTAAAGATTTCTGATAATTGATCATCTAATTCAAGCATTTGTTCATCATCCATAGATTCTTCGGATACATCAGAATCATCATCATCATCTGAGGAAAATTTAACTTCATTATTATTACTAGCTTGTAATAATTCGATATCAACATCACCATTTTCTTTAATAATATTACTTGGTAAATTTAAAGCTTTCGCTAGAGCACTAGTAGCTTCTCTATCGATTTTGTTTATTTCACTGTTCCCATTTTCATCATCGTCGTTATCATCATCAGATGAACTTTCACTACTAACATCATCAGATGATTGTGAAGAATTTTCATCATCATCATTTTCTTTATCATCTTCATCTTCATGTTCACCTTCATCATCAAAATCCTCATCATCCATTTCACCTTTAAAAATTTTATTAAAACCTTTTTTATTTTCTCTTGTATTTAAGATATCAGTAATTTGTAATAAATTATCGAAATCAATTGAATCAATAAATTGTTGCCAAACTAATAAAGACAAATTTTTAAAAATTGATTTCTTTTGACATAATAAAGATAATAAAATTTCAAAAATATTAAAATTTTTTGTATCATAAATATCTAATAATTCTTCAATAATTGATAAAGAATCTTGATCACCAAGATATAATTGAATTAATGACATTGATAATAAAGATTCAAAAGCCAAAATTTTTGATTTATTTTCATCATTATAATTTAAATTTTTTAAAATTGATAAAGTTTTTTCTTTAATTGATAATAAATTATCATCAAAATCTATAATTAGTTTATTTTCATTTGATTTTTCTAAATCTGTTAAAATTTTAATGGTTAAGAATTGAATTGAATGTGAATTTAAAATAGTAGTTAATTCATTTAAAATTGAGAAAAATTTATCGATAGTGAAATCATCAAGTATAATTAAATCTTTATTTTCATTATTTTTAAAGAATAATAATTTAATCAATGGTTTAATTAATGGTGATATTATATCATTTAAATCATTAATTTCTAATTTATGTGATTTAATAAAAATAATGATTAAATCTAATAATAAAATGATATCATTTTTATTGTTATTAATTAATAATAAATTATTTGATAATAAATTTAAGATATTAATTAAAATTGAATTATCATTAAAATTATTAATTTTTAATAAAGAATTAATTGTTTTAGTTTTAGTTAAATTATCGAAATTAACTATTCTTGTAATATTATTTTGTTCTGAGAATAATAAATTTTTTAAAATTGGTTCAATAAAATTATTATTATCAATTGATAAATCTAATAAATTTTTTAATATTTTTTTTGAAATTTTATTTAATAATCTATTATTATCTTTTGAATTATTAATTAAGCAATTAATTAAATTTTTAGTAAATAAAGAATTTAAATTAAATAAATTTAAATTTTTTAAATTTAAAAAGTTTTGTAAAATTAAGAAACCATAATATTTTCTCTCTGGTGATGATTTTTCATTAAAATAAGATTCATCAATAATAATTTTCCAAAAAATAGGTAATTCAATAAATTGATAATTTTTTTTAATTTTTTTAATTTTTTTATTATCTTTTTGTTTCTTTTTATTTTCAATATTATTTAAAGAATTTTCATTTAAAATTGGTAATAAAATATCCCAAACGAAATGTAATTTTGGAGTAAAATTTGTATTACTATTATTTTGTGTAGTAGTAGAAGAGGATGTAGAAGAATCATTTAAAAGACAATTTTTTAATAATGATAAATTATCATTTAATAAAGGTGAATTAAATTTCCAATTAGTATTATTAAAAGTGAATTTTGAATTTGAATTTAAATTATTAATATCTGAATCATTTAATGATAAATAAATGGCCAAACCTTCCATTGAAGTAGATAAATTATTTTTATTTAATAAAATTAAAATTTCATATAATTGATCAATATTTAATAAATTTTTAATTTTAATAAATGTTTTAAAGAATATGAATAAAGCAGATTGTTTGAACCAATTTTTTTCTAATGATAAAATGATTAAATAATTTAAAAATTTAATGATAAAATTAAAATTTAAATTATCATTATTAGAAGTGAAAAAAGTTTTACTAAAAATTGGATCATTTAATAAAGATTGTAAACCAAATAATTTAGCAAACAGTATAGTTCTTTTATCTTTACCCTTCGTAGAATTTTTACTTATAATTGAATTATCATTTAAATAATCAAATAGATAATCTAAGAATAATTCCATATTTGTAAAATGATCTGGTAAACCTGAATTTTCTAATGCGATATTCAATACTTCACTCAAACACAGGGAGAAACCGAGACGAGCACCTGGTTTATTGGACAATAGACCATTAATCAATCTTTTAAACACATATAACCATTCTTCATTGTTGTCAATTTGTTTTAAATTAGAGATCAGATCAATGATGGCATTATTTCTCTCGGAGGGCAATTCTGATGCCAATTTGTAGAAGAGATCTCTATCAATTTGATTAGACATCACCAGGTTGTTATGCAATTATTACAATAATATTCTCTCTATCAATATTCCTTCTTAGTATTGGTAAATCTTTCTTAATTTCTTCAATTTTTTCAATCTTTAATTTTAAATATTTTCGATGAGCTTTAAAAATTTCAAAATTTTGAAAAAAAAAAAGATCACATGCTCTTCACATGAATGTCACATGCCATTTTTATCACGAAAAACGAAAAAAAAGGAGCCAAAAATATCAAAGTTTTAATTTTTTTTAAAAACACTACTTTTAATAAAGAAAACCTTTAAAATTTAAAAGAAATTAGTAAAACCATTAATAATAAAGATCAACAAAATACATTAAATTAAACATGTCTGGTTGGAGAAAAGCAGGTTTAACATACAATACTTATATTTCTATTGCCTCGAGAACATTACGAGATGCATTGAAACCAGAACTAAGAACAGCTGTGTTGTTAGATAGAAATTTAGCTGATATCAGATTCACTAAATACGATAAAGGTCTGGCTATTTGTGATCCTACTCCAATAGAATTAAAGACTCAAGCAAAAGAGTGATCTATCATTTCCCGTTGTTTTTTTGTTTTGTTTTTGTAAATATCATTAAATATTATATTCTTCTTTTTTTATATAAATAATTATCATTAAATATTCTCCTCTTTTTTCTAAATACTGTTATACTTTTTTATCTTCGTATCGAATTCATGATGCCATCTTTTTTTTTTTAAATTTAAAAATTTAAAAAAATTTCACTCATCGCATTTAAAGGTTTTATCTACAACATGATATATATATGAATCATCATATTCTTAGAGTTATTACTATACACCACTCTCTCTAACGAATATTATCATTATATACTACTGTTGATGCCGTTATGGATTATCATTAGTTAATAATGTTACGAATATCAAATCCATTATCCCTAACAAAAAATTTTAAACCCTTTTTATCTACAAAATTTAATAATAATAATAACAACAACAATATTTTATTTACTTTTAATAATTCAAATATTATCAATCACAATAATAATGTTTTTTTGAAATTTTATTCAACTATAAATAATAATACCCTGAAATATAATATAAATTATATTAAAAGACAAAACAATAATCTACCTCACAATAAATACATCAATAATGCTCCTATTAGTTTAATCTTTATCGGTAAACGATTATTATCTTCTTCTATTAATAAATATACAAATACTACAAAGATAAAACCTATATCAAATAATAACACCAATAATATAAGTAAAATAAAAAAGGGGAAGAAAAAATCTGATTTAACAAGATTAATTATTATGGCATTATATGATTGGAAATTATTATTAATTGCTTTAATTTTATTAACTATATCTTGTTCAATAGGTATGGCAATACCAAAAGTTATAGGTTTAGTATTAGATACTTTGAAAAAAGCTTTATCACAAAAGGATAATAATATTAATTTTGATATGAATAATTTACCACCAATTATATTCGATTTATCAATTTATCAATTCTTATCATATTTTACTGTGTGTTTATTATTTGGTACTGCTTGTAATTATGGTAGATACATTTTATTACGTTTATTAAGTGAAAAAGTTGTTGCTAGATTAAGATCAAAAATTGTTAAAAAAATTATTCATCAAGATTCTGAATTTTTTGATAAAAATAAAGTTGGTGATTTAATTTCAAGATTAAATTCTGATACTTATTTAGTATCAAGATCATTAACTCAAAAAGTATCAGATGGTTTTAAATCAATTTTTTGTGGTACTTTAGGTATTGGTATGATGATTACTATATCACCACAATTATCATCATTTTTAATCATTTTTACTCCAGCTGTTATCCTAACTGCTTCAATATTTGGTAAAAAAATTAGAGATATTTCTACTATTTTACAAGAATCAACTGGTAATTTAACTAGAATTTCCGAAGAACAATTAAATGGTATTAAAACTGTACAATCATTTGTAGGTGAACAAAAAGAGATTAATAGATATAATACCGCTATTAAAGATATTTATAATATTGGTAAAAAATCTGCAGTTATTAATTCGAAGTTTTCAACTTCAACTACTGTTATTGGTGATATGAGTTTTTTAGTTGTTTTAGCTTATGGTTCTTATCTTGTTTTAAATAATAGTTTAACTATTGGTGATTTAACAGCATTTATGCTTTATACAGATTATACTTCAAATTCATTATTTGGTTTATCAAATTTTTATTCTGAATTAATGCAAGGTCTTGGTGCTGCAAAAAGATTATTTGAATTAACTGATAGAGATACAACTATTAAATCAACAATTGGTAATAAATTTTTACCAAAAGATGGTTCAATTGAGTTTAAAAATGTTTCTTTCCATTATCCAACAAGACCTGAAAATCAAATTTTTAAAAATTTAAATTTTAAAATTATACCAGGTACAAGTATTTGTATTGTTGGTCCATCAGGTAGAGGTAAATCAACTATTGCTTTATTATTATTAAGATGTTATAATGCATCATCAGGTAAAATTTTAATTGATGATCAAGATATATCAAAATTAAATGTTAAATCTTTAAGAAGACAATTAGGTATTGTTCAACAAGAACCAGTGTTAATGTCAGGTACAATTAGAGATAATATCACTTATGGTTTAACTTATGAACCAACAGATGATGAAATTAGAGAAGTAGCTAAAAAATGTTTTTGTCATAATTTTATTACTAAATTTCCAAAACAATATGATCAACTTATTGGACCGCATGGTACTTTATTATCAGGTGGTCAAAAACAAAGAATTGCAATTGCTAGAGCTTTAATTAAAAAACCAAAAATTTTATTATTAGATGAAGCTACATCAGCATTAGATGTTGAAAGTGAAGGTGCCATTAATTATACTTTTGGTCAAATTATTAAATCAAAATCTATTACTATTGTCTCTATAGCGCATAGATTAAGTACTATTAGAAGATCAGAATATACTATTGTATTAGGTAACGATGGTTCAGTAGTAGAAATGGGTAAATTTAAAGAATTGTATGCTGACCCAACAAGTGAATTATCAAAATTATTAAATGAAAAACAAAGTAGATTAGACAAGAAGGATCAAATAACTGAGACCAATAATAATACTGTTTCATTAGATCACAAAGAAGGTAATCAATTAGAACAGCAGGATGAAGATAATGAAGAGAATGGAGATGACGCTAATGACAGCAATGATTCTACAGATAGCATAATCCCCAAGGAAGATCCAGTGCAAGAAGCATTGAAAAAAGCAGCCGAAAATACGATACCGTTGAAGATATAATGAAAAGTATCATTCATCAAAATATCCACTAAATATATAGTTAAACCTTGTTTTTTTTGTTATTACCATGTTCTAAGTAAATATATAATAAAAACTCAAAACTCAAAATATAGCAATTATTAAAAAATCGTGTATAATAGAGGCATCGCGTAAACTTTATTTAAGGAAAATATGTAAACAAATAAAAGATTCTAAAATATTTCATCACTATAGCAATAAACAATAACAAATACGATAGAATCATCTAATACAGGTTTTAATATTGACGTGTTTTTATTAATATTCATGGGATATAAGATAAAATGGATCTTATACAGCAAAAAAAATTACTCGAAAAACCATTTTTGACTGAAATTAAATTTGATAATTTAATCAATTTGATTCATTATTTTGAAACATTTGATTTTATAAATGATAATTTAGAACCAAATTTAAAATTACTAAATGAAGATATTCAAAAATTTGATTTAACATTAAATAGTTATTATGATCCATTACCTAAAGAAAATATATTAAAAAACTATTTAAATTGGATAAAAGATGGTAAAACAAATCTTGATAAATTGGTTAATTTAATGTCAAAGATTGATATATTTTTGAATGGAATATTGGATATCGTTGAAATTAATCTATCGCCAAAAAAGTCAAAGGATAATTTTGATAATAATTTAATACAATATAATACATTAATTGATTTAATCGATTTATGTATTAATAGAATATCTAAACTTAAATTAACTATTTTATTAATTAAAAATCAAATTGATATTTCTACTGAATTTTGGGATATTTTTTATGATACAATGGATACAATACATAAATTAATTAAAGATCAAGTTAAAATTTGTTTTAAATTACATGAAGATAAATTTTCATCACCAATGAGACATACACCAACATTTTCATTAAAGAAACTAATCGATTTATTAAATAATAAAACTGAAAATTTAAATTATAAATTACCGACATTTTCACCAATTGATGAAGTTATATATAGAGAATATATGGAATTAATTACAAAATTAGACCCAATTGAAATGAGTTTAATGAAAATTTTACCAGAAAGGATTAAAACGTTTAAAACTAAAAATGATAATTTAACTATAAGTAATAATAATGATATTATTAAATTTATTAAGAATTTAGGTAAAAATTTAGATTTTAAATTTGATAAAATTTTAATTGAATATAAATTTATGATTCAAGAAGTACAAGATTTGAAAAGGGAATTAATAGATAAAAGATGGAATATATTGTTTATAAATTTGGTTAATGAAATTGAATTCTTAATTGAAGAGATTAAATTAATAATGGATAAATTTAACAATTTTAGAAAAAGATTAAATGATAGAAAAATTAGTGAACAATTAATAAAACTTTTAAATAATAAATCTGATGTAATTGACAAGACTTTTAAAGTAATTAATAAAGCTATTGAGTTATCTTTATTAAATGGTAATATTATAAAAAGAATCAATAGTCTCAATTTAACTTGGCAAGAGAAAAAGGATAAAGTAAAATTATTAATCGAAGAGCAAAGTACAACTAATGATTTGACGAGAATTTATTCCAATAACAGTAGAAAGAAAAATTCAATATTCTTAGATTCAACAATGATAAATAGTAATAGTGGAAGTACAAGAAGTAGTATTTATTTCAACAATAATAATAATATGAATGAATTAGAATTGAAAACTAGTAAAAGTGATAAGAGAATTTCATCAGGGAATAGGATAGGTGTGGCATTATTAAACAAAATGAATTATCAACCAGTAATAGTTACAGGAACACCATTTTCTGCAGAGAAACCCAAAGACATGTATTACAGTAAAACTTTATCATCGCCATCACCTACATCCACAGTTTCTAACAGATTAAGTAAGATGATCATGCTTAATCAAATAACAATGACCAATGAACCATTGAGTCCACCTTCATCTATCATGGAGGAAGAAGTGTTTCCCAATATAGTCAATTTTAATAAGAGAGAAAAGCCGCATTTTGTTGATAATAATTGTAATAATAATAAGGATGATTTAGAGTACAGCCCAAGTTTAGTAAAAGGAATTGTAACGCCTAACAGTCCATTAGATAACAGGAGAAGAAATCGAACTTTCAAAAATCCAGATCCTGAAGCTTTGAATATCTTAGAAGAGACACTACGAAGATTAGAAGGAAACGGCGGAGAAGAACGAGAAATAGTAGAAGAAGATGAGGAGGAAGACGACAATTCGTCACTGTTACTATATCAACAAGAGGAAACGAACCCATTCATCCAACACAGAACCATCAGTCCACCTAATTATTCAAGTAGAAACGAGGTATTTCAACGTATTTTTCAAGAGAGAGTTGGTCATTACACCAAATTAAAGAGCCAAATCCCCAGATGGCAGCATGGTACTGCACAGTTGAAACTGAAAGAATCTAATGATAATACTTTGATCACCAGCAAACTGCAAAAACCAACGCCAATTTCAAATTTTGATATTAGAATCTTATATTGAAAAATCTTATTCTATTAATTTGCCGTTTTGGGCTTAATTTTTCAGCGCGTTCAAATTTTTAAAGATTTCGTGATTTATAAAGGGATTTGAACAATCAATATATATAAAATGTACTGGATAATTAATACAAAGAAAAGATCTGTATGGTTATTTGATACTGTGTTTATGGGGAGGAGGACATTAAAAATAACATTAAGAATAGAACCATGGTATCTGCTGCGACATCTCCTGTGAAAAAAAGGGTTCCTCTTGGATATAAAAATGTTAATATACGTAGGAGTAATACTATAGCCAGTGGGATTAGTAAAGTGATTAGTCCTTCTAAATTGAATAAGAACAACTCTTTTATCAGTACACTTCAAAATACCAGCCCGCTTAGAGCAAATATAAAGCATACTCCCTTAGTATCTCCTTATAATAATAATAATAATAGTTCAGCGAATTTTTTCATATTTGAAGAGAGTGAAGAAATGCGTGAAAGTATAATTAAAGCACATAATGTTGAAGTCAATACTATTAGAGGATGTATGGATATTGAGAATGATCCTATTTTAGATAAAGAAAATAATCTTGATTACTATAAGAATAATTTTAAGAAAAGATTATTGAATGACCGAAAACCATTACAAGATTTATCTATAATGGAATTTAAAGGTTACATTGAGAATCCTCTAACAAAAGATATAACAGAATTAACGTTACAATGGGATAATAATAAAAATAAATTACCTTCTTTTATAACTCCTCCAAGGGATTCAAAATTGAAGACCCTTTTTAATGGCAATTTTAAACACAAAAATACATTTTTTAGTACTAATAAAAATAAAACTACTGACAATATTAATATTAATAAAATTGTCAAAAAATTAGATTTTGAAATATACGAAAATTAAATATTCTTTAAATTATATATACATATGTATAAGATACCATTCATTTTAATAACGCAACGAGCGTAGTTAAGTAATAACTTTTTTTTAAAAAACACATACACAATTAATACAACATTCCTTTTACTATCAATTGCAGTTTATCATCGTAGATATATTATTATTGTTGTTGATTATTATTTATATAGTGTGGGTTACCTGATTAGGCTGAAAAATTACAAGGCGATGAGATGAGCCAGACTGAAAAAGTATGTATAAATATTAATTATACAAAAAAATAAGAAGCATAATATTTCAAAAAAAATAGGATAATAGATCTACTTTGAATATTGTAGTATTAGTATTAATAATAACCATATCATCACAACATGGCTAAAGCAAACAAGAAAAGATATTCTGAAGCTAATACTGGTGCTAAGCAAGTTGCAGCAGAGAAGCACATGTCTTCAGTATTTAAATTTAATACAGATCTAGGTCAACATATTTTGAAGAACCCTTTGGTTGCTCAAGGTATTGTTGATAAAGCACAAATCAAACCTTCTGATATAGTACTAGAAGTTGGTCCAGGTACTGGTAATTTGACAGTACGTATATTAGAACAAGCTAGAAAAGTTATTGCAGTTGAAATGGATCCAAGAATGGCAGCAGAATTAACCAAGAGAGTTCATGGTACAAGTGTTGAAAAGAAATTAGAGATTACATTAGGTGATTTCATGAAGACTGAATTACCATATTTTGATATTTGTATAAGTAATACACCATATCAAATTTCATCACCATTAGTATTCAAATTAATTAATCAACCAAAACCTCCAAGAGTTAGTATATTAATGTTTCAAAGAGAATTTGCATTAAGATTATTAGCTAGACCAGGTGATAATTTATATTGTAGATTAAGTGCGAATGTTCAAATGTGGGCAAATGTTACACATATAATGAAAGTTGGTAAAAATAATTTTAGACCACCACCACAAGTTGAATCTAGTGTTGTAAGAATTGAAATTAAAACACCAAGACCACAAGTTGATTTTAATGAATGGGATGGTTTATTAAGAATTGTATTTGTAAGAAAGAATAGAACAATCGCAGCTGGTTTTAAATCAACTAGTGTATTACAAATTTTAGAGAAAAATTATAAAACATGGTTAGCTATGAATAATGGTAATAAAGATATTGAAATGAATAATGATAATGATACTATGAATATTGTTAAAGAAAAGATTAATTTAGTGTTAAATGAAACTGGTTTAGCTCAAAAGAGAGCTGGTAAATGTGATCAAAATGATTTCTTAAAGTTATTATATGGTTTTCATCAAGTTGGTATTCATTTTGCATGATTATATAATACAAAAAGAAAAATAGTATATTATTTATTGTTTTTTACCTCATTTAAAAAAATTGTATATTAGTGTAGATAAAAAAAATCAATGAAGTCATCAGAATAACATTATAATTATTCATAATAAATATATAAAATATATATATAAATATTTTGGTTGTTTTATGTAATTAATACATCACAACTATAATAATTTTTCAAATCATCTAAATTACCTTCAATTAAACATTTTTTAAAAGTGAAAATTCTTTCAACAGCGAAACCAGCATTACTTAAACCAATTGACATATTACCAACTTTTTTTCTAAAATTAACCATAAAACCTAAATTTAAATTTAAAATTTTACTATCATTAAACATTACAGCGAATATTGATAATTGATATAAAACTTGTGTAAAATAAATTGGTAAATATGGTATATCTAATACTAATTTTTTATATTCATTTAATAATGCAGTTGTTTGTAAATTATCCTTTTTAAAGAAAACGTTAACATATAATTTAATAACAATTGTTTGAATTTTAAAAAATAATGAATGTTCATCATTAAGTAAATCATAAATTTCTAAATTTTTATCTAATTCTTTTAAAATATTAGAACCTTTCCTTGTTAATTTTAAATTAAGTTGTGCATTATTATCCATTGTATAATAATAAATTAAAATATTAATACCATAAAGGTTAACTTTATCACGTAAATAAACATCTTCAATACCTCTTGATATTCTTAATAATGCGGATAAATTTGGATAATAATAACAATCCATTGTTTTAACATTAATAAATTTAGATATCATTGAAATATGATTTTTAACTTGTGTTGAACCATAATCTGATATTAAACCTAAATTTGAATTAATATTAATAAGATAAAATAATAAAGAATTAAAAGTATTTGATTTAAAGACATTATGTGAAATGATCAAATTATTAATGAATTGTAATTGTTGTCTCCAAATACTTGTCTTTGCATCACAATTTTCACCTAATTTTGAAAAATTTTTGGTCTCTGAATAAATAGTTGATGTAAAACGAAATAACAAAAAAGTTAATAATGAGTATAAATTATCTTCATTAATCGTTACATCTTCTTTAATCCAATCATAAATCATTGAATTTGTAGGTGAACAAATATAATTTTCATAAATATTTGATAATTTTGTCTTTTGTAAACTATTATAATAATTTTTTAAGAAAATACCAATATTATTTAAAATTATAATTGGTATTATTTTATTCCTTGTAAATTCCACTTCAAATTGTGATAATGAAATATAAAGGGTATAAATGAATTTTTTAAATTCATCAGATAATAATAGTGATTCAATTGGTAACATTGGTGTTGAAATAAGGTTATTTAATGGATCAATTGATGCAATATAATTCGCGTCGTTCAATATGCTGACGCGCACATTCGGCCTCGCGTAGTCTTCATTTCCAAAGCCGTGAAAATTAAAATCGAAATCTTTAAGTCTCTCTGGAAATGTCTCATAAGGTTGTTGTTTATTATTATCATCAATACTTTCATTATTATTATCTATTATATCTTTAATAATCGGTTTTTCAAAAATATCATTTATGATACTCCAATGTATTAATTGTTTATTAACAGTTCTTGAATCAAAACTATAATTTTTAAATCGTACTACATTTGAACTTATAATATTATAATCACAATCAAAGAATTTTCTTGTACAATAACGACATTTTGGTTTTGCTTCATCACATTTCATATGATGTTCTTTACATTGAACACAACCATTCTTTGAATATTTAAGACCTGTTTTTCTTGCACGTTTCATAATAATATAATCTGATGTGATGTGATATATATTTCTATATTCCTATGGGTAACAAAAATTCATAAACATATACTAATTTTGAATGGAATATATTCCTATATAATATTAGATAGATAACACAGAGTAGTAATAAACTGTATCTTAACACCACTTATTATTTTCATTGATCAGTTTAAAATTCGATCAAGATGTTATCGGTTAAGATAAAGTCTTCACTTATTTTGGTAAAAACATAACGAAATAAATTTTGAAATTTTTGTTCAATTTTTAAAAAAGAATTTTTACGAAAAGAAATCTCCTTTTTGGGCAATTTCTTTGCAAAGAATTTTGAATTTTTCACCTTTTTTAGGAAATTTTTTCAATTTTTGTTGATTATGTCAGCACGTGATGAAAAAAATAGTGAAAAATTTCAGTTGAATAATGAAATATTTTCAATTGAAGAAGAAGATATAATAGTAGTTAGTATCTGGAATATATAAATAATTCATCAGTCAAGATGTACGTTGATACAAGAAATAGAGTATATAAGTAAATATCAGTGAAGTGGCCCGGTTTTAAGATTGGAATCGATGTCACACTGCGGAATTAAATATTCTCTCTTTATTTAAATATATATTTGTGACTTCCACACCCTTCTTTGCTCAGATACTTTGTCGCAGTTTTTATACTGATACTGTGGGTTTTGTGTAATTTCCTTGTGTTTACTTATTGTTTTTCGCCGTAGTTTGTTTTTCAAACAATTTTTTTTTTTCAAATGCATGACATGATTTTGTTTGTGGAGTCTGTACAATGTTTTCTTACTTTCTACTATAATTTCTATAGTGATACTTTCCTGCAAAGAGCATATTTTCCAAAATTCTCATGTACACTTTGGGTTTATCAATTGGTAGTTATTAGTTAAATACCTTTGTAATGTGCGGAATTGCAACTCAGCACGTCACACTGGTGTCTATAATTGATTTATCTTTGTTTAAATTAAAATATTACCAATAATTCTTGTTACATGCCCCTCCTCTCCCCACCACAGTATCTCTCTTTCTTGTCCGTATTACGGATAATATGACGTGCTTTACTTATTTGTGATCATATTATTCTTTATAATTCCAATTCTTATGTTAAATTGTGTATATTTGAAATTATTTTTTTTTCACCCTCTTATAGTATATCGTATACCACAGTTAAAATATTCAATAGTTATATATATAATTGGGTTATTATTATGTAAATATAATCAGTTCGTTTTGAGTCTAACATATGTAGAAAGATTCACATTGTTTTTTATTTTTGTATTAATCAATTATATATAGATCGATATCAATCTAATAATATTGCCTACTCATTTAAATAATAATAATAATTTGTATACAATAATATTAGTTCAAAAAAAATAACACATAATTAATTACTAAGGAAATTTAAAAAATGACAGGCGATTCTAAACTTGATTATATAGAAAACGTCAAATATTATAATAATAATGACAATAAAAATATTGGTTATGATTATAATACTGACTTATATTATGATATGGAATTTGAAAATTTAAAAAATGGTAATATTAAACAAAATACTGCCGTATCAATTCAATCATCAACATCAAATTCTGATTTAGAATATAATAATGATGATGAAAAACAACCACAAGGTTTACATAAAAAATTAAAAGCTCGTCATGTTTCTATGATCGCCATTGGTGGTTCTTTGGGGACTGGTCTTTTAATTGGTACAGGTACCGCTTTATCTACTGCTGGTCCTGCTACAATGCTTATCGCTTATTCTTTTGTTGGTCTTTTAGTATTTTTCACTATGGCTGCTATTGGTGAAATGGCATCTTATATTCCATTAGATGGTTTCACTTCTTATGCTACTAGATATGTTGACCCTGCTTTGGGTTTTGCTATTGGTTATTGTTATTTGTTTAAATATTTAATCTTATGTCCAAATCAATTAACCGCCGCTAGTTTAGTTATTCAATTTTGGGTTGATAGAGAAAAAGTTAATCCAGGTGTTTGGATTACTATCTTTTTAGTGGTTATTGTTATAATTAATGTAGCTGGTATTAAATTCTTTGGTGAATTCGAATTTTGGTTATCTTCATTTAAAGTTTTAGTTATGCTTGGTTTAATTTTATTAATGTTTATTATTATGTTAGGTGGTGATCCAACTCATGATAGATTAGGTTTTAGATATTATAATAATCCAGGTGCTTTTAAACCATATTCTGATATTATTGATGGTTCAAAGGGTAAATTCGTATCTTTTGTTGCTGTTTTAGTTTATGCATTATTCGCTTATTTAGGTATTGAATTAACTGGTATCGTAGCTGCTGAAGCTTATAACCCAAGAAGATCTGTACCAAAAGCTATTAAATTAACAGTTTGGAGAATTATTATTTTCTATTTGGTTACTATTTTATTATTAGGTATGTGTGTACCATATAATGATCCAAAATTAATATCTGATAAGAAAAATACAAAGAATTTATCTGCATCACCATTTGTTATTGCCATTCAAAATTCAAGAATTTATGCATTACCTCATATTTTTAATGCATGTGTTTTAGTATTCGTTTTCTCCGCATGTAATTCAGATTTATATGTTGGTTCTAGAAGTTTATATTCATTAGCTGTCGATGGTAAAGCTCCTGCTATTTTTGCCCGTACTACTTCATGGGGCTTACCACACTATGCCTTAAGTGTTTGTGTTCTATTTTGTGGTTTAGGTTATATGAATTGTTCTTCATCATCTGCTTCAATTTTCAATTATTTTGTTAATGTTGTATCTATTTTTGGTTTAATTTCATGGATTGTTATTTTATTCACATTTATTAGATTTCAAAAAGCTTGTAAAGCACAAGGTATTGATAGAACTAAATTTTCCTATGTTGCACCATTTCAACCATATGGTTCTTATTTTGCAATTTCATGGTGTATTTTTATCGCATTTATTAAAAATTTTAACGTATTCTTATACAATAAATTTGATTATAAAAATTTTATCACTGGTTATATTGGTATGCCAGTATTTGTTATTTTCTATTTTGGCTATAAATGGATTCATAAGACCAAAGTTGTACCAATTATGGAAATCGATATGGTTACAGGTAAGGATGAAATTGATAGACAAGAAGAAGAAGGTGAAATATTGCATAAAGAAGCTATGGAAAGATTGCAAAATAATAAAATGTCATGGGGATATTTCTATGAAAAGGTATTATCCAAGGTATTTTGAAGAAGAAGAAAAAAGAGACAAAAAACATCAATTCATTTATTGTAATAATAATATTATTATTGCAATATAACGGTATGAAAACCGATTAACGAAGCATCATGAATACTATTTAATAAATAGGTATTATTTTTATCATTGTTATTATTCATATATTTGTATTTAAACATTTAATTTATATTCTTATTAACTATTCGAGCGTCAGCGAGCCAAAGGTTTTGGTTCTTTTTTTAAAAAGAACAATAATTATTATTATTTATTGTGATTAGAAGGCTTGTTTTATTATGGTATTATTATTTTTAGTATACAATCTATTTAATGTGAATATATGGAAAGGTATTGTATTTATTCACAGAAGTGAGTTGTATATAATGATGATGTAGTGTGCTTGAATATATATTGTTTGTAGTTCCTTGTGGGAATATTATGATGATGAGGATGCAGATATTGTTGTGACATCTTTAGTTATTTTTGGTGTATTTTCTTCTAGCAATCTCTTGATAGTAGTAGACATTTTTGAAGTATTGTTTTTCTCTTTTCTTCTTCTATTTGATACCCAATTTCTAATTTGTACATCTGTGAGACCAGTAGTTTCTCTAAGTTTAGATAGATTATTTGTATCTAGGTAGGGGGAGGATTTGTTCTGGAGATACCAGTGTTCTAAGTGGAAGACTATGGATTTGGGTAGCCTGTGGCCTCTTTGAGGAGGGAAGTTTGAGTTTGGAAGGTTTA
>JAKTVU010000079.1:0-32375 GCA_030581855.1 Yueomyces sinensis
CTTGCAGTTATATATAGTTACTAATGTAAGTATCTGTGTCTTTTTATATATTCTATATATCAGATCTCTTATTCCTGAACATGACTGAGTATGAGCTTTATAGGGTCTCTTTATATATGTCTCTATATTAAATATTATATGTAGTATCTTGGTCATTGTATCATCATTGGGGTTTTCTCTCTTATCATCTCATTTCTCTATTGTTATTCGGAGAGCATATTTTGGCTCACCTGAACAGAAACATTACGCGTCAGACTAACCTTCATAGAGATGCCCAAGTTTCCTCTGATTAATCCCATGTCAAAATAATAGAAGAAGAAAAAAGATATATTAGCTTGGCAAGAATTAGAACAAACAAATTGTCTAAAAAGTAAATCAATAAGAATAAGCTTTTGTGCTCTCTATGAAATGGTTCATCAAAAAAGGTCTGCAACAACTGAAATACCCGGTGATGAGATAAGTAATAATGACAGGAGAAAAAGAATCCATGGTGAAGAAAATATAGACCCTTCAAATGACGAATCTTTAGAGATATCTCATAATGTGACTGAAAAATTGACAGACTTCGAATTGGTTCAGGAGTATAGTAGGATTGAACATGAACTTCCAGTAGACCGTGTTCAAATATCTAGAAGTGGTGATATTAATATCGCTGCTAAGAAATTAAAAAGTACAGAGAAGTTGTTTAAGAATATACAGTCTGATTCGTCAGCTTCCAGTAATAACCAAAGTGCATTAAGAAATAGATTAACAGCAAAGGATTCAAAAATTTTAATGAACATTACCGAATTAGCTAATATTAGTGTTAAAACTATTAAAATTAATGGGGGGAAAAAGACTATAACCTTGAACGATATGACGAATGGTATGAAAAAATTCATGTTAAAAGATTATTTTAAACAACAGAATATGTCTGAATATTTGGTCGATTATCAGTCAAACAATGCTAATACAAGTAAGGATAAAGATAGTAATAATACAGATAAATTTTCTAGTTTTAATGATTTTTTACCATTCAATTGGTTTAAACTTGGTGGACTTTATAATAAATATAGTGGTAATGTTCTCCTGAATGATCATTTATATGGTCCTTTAAGTACTGAGAAAAAAGTAAGAGCTCAAACACAGAGAAGAACAAATACAGATACTGTCGGCGAGGCAAGGACAGCACAATTAATGACAAATGAGACATTGGCAGATGGGAAACAAGAGCAAGGTACACCTCGTGAAGTTAAAAGATGTTTTGCTCGTCTAAGTAAAGTATCTGGTGGGGAAAGAGTTAACTTATTTATTTTTATTATTGATCCAAAATCATATGCAAAATCTGTTGAAAATTTATTCTATACAAGTTTTTTAATTCATGAGAAAAAGATTGTAATGGAAGAAAATGAAGATGATCCAAATATTCCATATATACGACTTCTAAGTCCTTTGCCGACTAATGAAGATGAAAGATTGATAGAGATTAAGAGGAGGCAAGATGCACAACAAAATCATATCATTTTTCATTTAGATATACCTACCTGGAAAAAATTAATAGAAAGATACAATATTACAAAGCCATATGGTACATGAATTTGTGCTGTCTCTATATAATTGTTCTTAAATAACAATTGAATTTACATATAGATATATATTTAAATATTCCATAATGAAGTGTAGAATTACACATTGTAACTATTTATATGATGATGAGTTAGTCAATTTAAATCGTTAAGACTCCATTTCCTTCTTGGCAAAATATCCATACCAGTTTTACATCCACTTTCATATAATTCAATACCTGCTTGGCCAATCATAACGGCATTATCTCCACACCATTCTTTAGGAACATTAATAACAGACAATCGATTTTTAAACTTTTCCTTTAACATTTTTATCAATGTTTGATTCGCTGCTACACCTCCAGATACAATAAGTTTCTCTACTTTATCTAATAATTCGTTATTATTCTCTAGTGCTCTTTCAAGCCTCTTAATTAGATGATTAAAAATGGATGCTTGAACTTCATATGCAATATAATTTAATTCATTTTCAGATAACTCTGTTGTTGTCTTATTTATTTCTTTTAAATTATTCCTTAATTGTGAAATAAATGGGGCAAATGAGAATCCATCTTTTGTCCTTTCCCACCTTTGTAAGGGAGTTGGCATTTCAATATTCATATTTATTTTTTGTCCCTTCTGGTAATCGATCTGCCATTTAGTTGCATGGTTTTCTAACTCTCTAGCTAGAACATTACCTTTTAAATTCAACTCTTTGGCACATTTATCTAGAGCATCACCTGCGGCAATATCTACAGTATTGCAAATCACTATATGTTCTCGTACACTTTTACTTAAGACTAACAATGTGTGACCGCCACTGATTAATAACCCTAGAAATGGATAAGACACTTCATTGGGATCGTATGTATAGCGTGCCATTAATAAATGGCCTAGCATATGATGCACACCAATCATTGGCACATCAAATGCGGTTGAAATACCCTTAGCGAAATCAAGTCCAACAGATAATGATCCTACCATTCCTGGTCCATTCGTAACACAAACAAGATCTGGTTTTGCAATACTTAACAATGGAGCTGTCAAAGAAGCTAACCACTGTTGATGGTGAATATGGGCATGTGTTGGGATTATGCCACCGAATTGAGTGCTATCCAGTGTAGTTCTGTTATGGTTGATGAGGGTGGTGCCTGCTTCCTTTCGAGACAGTAAAGCAACACATGTATCATCACAAGAAGTTTCAATAGCTAAAACATGATACCAACGACAAACCAAAGGGCTGGTAAATATTCTTCTGAATAGTAAACTCATTCAAGATACATGGTAATGGTTATTCACCCTTATTTAAAATAAAAAAAAAAAATGTATTATGGTGAATTTTATTTATCTTGGAATTTTCTTTTTGTTACTTCCAGGAAACATTTATGCAGTTTATCTGATATGTTTAGTTAATTGAATTAACCTGGAACACTAATGATAGATTAGGAAACCCTCTACCATATTAAAAATGGAAATAAGTGTTTTCCTAACAACCTGCATTTGTTTACTAATGCCGTTAGATGAAAAAAAATACACAAGGAGAACAAGTTTCAGATATATCAGGGTTTACTTCTAACCATAACTAACTAAAAAAAAACAAATAGATACAATTACAGAAACATTTTACTACTATATTTTTAACAAAAATCATGGATGTAAAAAATGTTTTAACCTCTTTTTAACTGTTATTACTATAGTAATAGCGGTAAGTCACGTGATATGAGTAATACCAAAAACTTCTAAAATTTCAATATTCAAAGACAATAATTTAAAAAAAACCGTGATCTTTGTCATAATTTAATAGAATTGAATCAATGCAAAAAATATTAGAAATTGAATCATCTTTTTAAATGATATTTACTCCTTTATTCAAAGTTGCATTCATCGCATGGTTTTTGGGTGAAAATCATGAATTTGTTTTTACTACCGCTACAACCGTTTGAAACGCCTCAGAAACACACATTTTCACAGGGCCCAACCTTAACAACGACAGAAAAGAAGCACCAGCTCTAATTGAATTAAAGGGTATATCTGTTAAGCATTGAGCAAGGAAAGTATTGCAGGGAGCATATGCTAATCCATTCATGTACATAAAATTTAAAGGATAGCTTGTTTATTCATTGCATTCGTCCCATTTTTAACACCAAGATCAATTCCTTCCAACTGTCTCCTCAAGTATGGCATCGCCTGAGATACCCATCAATCTCTATCAGGAGCCATCTAGCTATCAACATCAATCGTTGATTCATCATATCCTGGCAGGGACTGTGGCTGCATCCGTAGCAGACACTATCATTCATCCAATCGATACTTTAAAGACTCGTTTACAATCTCCATATCGTGTTGATACACGAACAGCTCCCATTGTAAAAGAATCATCAAGCCAAACTAATCCCATGGCTCAATCAATAAAGACTCTGAAGGCCAATGGTTCTCCTTTATCTACGTTGCCAAAAAATAATAAAACTACATTTTTTTCATCATTCTCGAACAGTTCATTACGAATACGATCTATATATGCAGGTTTCACACCAATGATTTCAGGTTCTATGCCTTCTGCGGCCATCTTTTTTGCAACATATGAGACTGTAAAATGGGCACTTATACCTTACTCTGAACCTTTAGCCTTTTTAACAGGTGGTTTATGTGCTGATTTAGTTAGTAGTTTAACTTACGTCCCTACCGAAGTGATCAAAACAAGAATGCAATTACAAACTGCTTATACCCCATATCGATATAAAAATATAGCTGATGCAGTACGTGATGTATATTTAAAAGAGGGCTTTAAAGGTATTTTCGGTGGTTATGGAGCAACATTAGCAAGAGATCTACCATTTTCCGCATTACAATTTGCATTTTATGAAGAATTAAGAATTAATTTTATAGAAAGTAAAAATGAAGTTAATATATCAAAAGAACTTTTATGTGGTGCAATAGCTGGTTCTGCAAGTGGAATCATTACTACACCATTAGATGTCATCAAAACTACACAGCAAACATCACGAAAGAAGCATAATATCGTAAATACATTTAAGCTTGTTGTAGAAAACAATGGTACGAGAGCCTTATTCAAAGGTGTAGGACCAAGAGCTGTTTGGACAGGTGTCCAAAGTAGTATCATGTTTGTTCTATATCAAGCAGCGTTACGTGAATTACAATACTATTGAATAACAAATCCCAACATTAATTATTGCATTTCTTTTTTACTTATTTCGACTCCTTTTGTATATTAGTTAATTGTAAATATTCTCCAGAGGCATCATTCGAAATTTTTTTTCTTGATAAGTTATGGTTGCTTCGTTAAACCTTGACTGATAACATTTTGACAAGTGCTCCATATCGAAGAAACAAATTGGGAAAGAAAACAGGACTATATAAAGTAAAAGAAAATTATTTAATTCAATTAATATTATATATATGCATAATCCTACTCTATCCATGTTTAACAAAGGAACATGCTGTTCTTTAAGAACACCCTTTAATTCCAGGCAACAACAATGGATTAGTGACGCGAAGGTTATAATTACACATTTCTAACAAGAGCAAAGACCAAAGAAGCTGCGTATATTATTTAAAAGTGTATATTTAAGTTTAACGTTAAAATATGAATATATTTTGGTTCCAATGAAGTTCTTGCTTTCCAATTTCTATTGTTGTCTTCATTACTTGGCTGTTGGTTTTTCCCAACATTAAAGGCATTGTTAGTCCCGCCGCATTACGCGGTGAATAAAGTTGTTAGGTAACCCAAATCACTTAAGATATTTATAGTAGTTGAAAAGAAACTAGGGTAATATCTAAATTATTGTACTCTATATATAGAAAATACTTTTTAGCAATATAAGTAGTGAACCAAAATGCAATACGTGGGTCGTGCTATTGGGTCAGTATCGAAAACTTGGTCCTCAATCAATCCTTCTACATTGAGTGGAGCCATCGATGTTATTGTCGTTGAACAACCTGATGGTACATTGTCATGTTCTCCATTTCATGTGAGATTTGGTAAGTTCCAGATCTTAAAGCCATCACAAAAGAAAGTTCAAGTTTTAGTCAATGATAAAAGTACGAATATTCCAATGAAACTGAGTGAACAAGGTGAAGCACATTTTGTTTTTGAAACTTCCGACGATCTTAAAAACATTCCAGTCGATTTGCTGGCTTCTCCTGTGTTAAGTGATATCAATTCGCCGACCTCTTCACCAGATGGTAAGAATCTAGAAGAACCTTCCTTTCTTGATATCGATTCTTCTCCCCAACAAAATCCTTTGAAAAGTCCTGCAACGATAGAAGACTTTAAACGAAATCTTAATAAGAAATTGACTGAAATCCATATTCCATCAAAACTGGATAACAATGGTGATATTTTGTTAGATATGGAAGGTTATAAACCAGATGAGGAAATGGTAGAATATACAGATGAACAATTAAAGAATTTGTTAAAGGAAGAACTTGCGGGTTCCTCATTTGATATTTCGAATATTATTAAAGAAGATGAAAATGGTAATATTAGGATTGTACAGCCAGATTTAGGCTCAGCATCAACTTTACATGATCCTATGGATTTAGAAAATTCAGATTTAACCACAGAATATCAAAGCCTTTATACAGTAGAAAATCAGAATAAACTTGAAGCTGAACCAACAATTGAAAAGGGACTCTTATCTCCTGTTTCCAGTGATGATTTACAAGCTGGAAATAAAACGCCAGATAAAAGAAATATAAATTTAGCTAAAAACTATATCAAAACTTTACGTTTGACTAGTGATCAATTAAAATGTTTGAATTTAAAATATGGTGAGAATGATCTGACATTTTCAATAGAGAAAGGGAAAGCAGTCGTTACTGCGAAGATGTTTGTTTGGAGATGGAATGTGCCTATTGTTATTAGTGATATAGATGGTACAATAACGAAATCAGATGCATTGGGTCATCTAATGAATTTGGTAGGGAAAGATTGGACACATGTTGGTGTTGCAAATTTATTTTCAGAAATTGAAAAAAATGGTTATAATATTATGTATTTAACAGCACGTTCTGCAGGACAAGCAGATTCAACAAGAAATTATCTGAACTCTATTGTTCAAGATGGCGTGAAGTTACCAGCAGGTCCAGTAATATTATCTCCTGATCGTACAATGGCAGCCTTGAGACGTGAAGTTATTTTAAAAAAGCCAGAAGTGTTTAAAATTGCATGTTTGAAGGATATACGGTCATTGTATTTTGAATCCATAAGTGAAAATATAGAATACCGTTCTCCTGAGGGAGAACCAAATTTAAAGAAATTGACAACATATGAAGAAGATGCTAGATCTCGTGCATCTATGGAATCACAATCTTCTATTACATCTTCTAATACTGCTATTATACGCCGTTGTTTAAAGAAAAATTCCCCATATTATAATTCAGAAGATCAATTGACACCATTTTTTGCCGGTTTTGGTAACCGAATTACAGATGCCTTATCATATAGAACAGTTGGTATACCATCTTCAAGAATTTTTACAATTAACCCTGAAGGTGAAGTTCATATGGAATTACTGGAACTAGCCGGCTATAAAAGTTCTTATGTTCATATTAATGAATTGGTTGATCATTTTTTCCCACCTGTTGTTTCATTAGATAGTGACTTTAATTTTAAAGATCCGAATGCATTTATGCCAGGCTCCCCTGTATATAATGCTACAATAGATTATGGGGAAGTCAGTCATATGAATCTTACAAACTTAAATTCTCCTGTCAGTGATTCTGAAAACACTAATGATAACGATTTTTCATCACCAAACAATCCTCGAGGTAATTACAGTTTATTTACTACGACAGGGTTAGAGACGAAACCTTTTTTTAGAAATAATCAAGAAGAAAAATATACAGATGTTAATTTTTGGAAAGAACCTATTTTGAATTTAAGTGACTTGAGTGATTTAAGCGATCCTGAAGTTGGTTCGCCGCCTTCAGCATCTGAATTAAAACTACGCAATGCACAAGGGAAAGAGACTATAGATAAACTTCCGGGAACCAAAGATGTAGGTAGATCTAACTCGAGATCTTGGGCATGGGGTAATAAGAAAAGTAAAGACGGTGCGGCTGATACAGCAACATCAAACAATGTCGCAAATAGTAACAAAGATTCAGGAGTGGAAAAAGAGCCACATCCAATTGATTCAGATGATGGTATTGCAATTTTAGCAACATCAAAAGAAGATATTGGTAAACAGATATATTTAAAGCTAGGCTCACCATTATCATCACCAAAATTGACATTTATTGATAATCCAAGTGAATATGCTACTCCAGCCACACCAACTGTAGAAAATCCATTTGATAAAATTAACGTTGGTACTGGAATGATAAATCAAGGAATTACAAAACCAGTGCATGCTATATCAGGAATTTCGAAAGTTAATGTGTTTGACAATAATCACAAACCAAAATCTTCTCCTGGGCCAATCAATGATACAAATATCCACAGTACAGCAATCATCGACGGTGATGCAAATGAAGATTTTGAAGATGACGAATTCGATGAGGATGAATTTGATGAAGATGACGACGAGGAGTACAGTGATTAAACCCATTTCGCATATATAACAATATCCCCCTTAAGCATATATATATTTAAATACTATTATTTAACATCTATGATTTACATCATATACATTAATTATCATTTTTTTTGAATATTCAAGAAAGAATACCAATATCTGTGTTGTATATTACTCTCAAATTCGGAATATATTCCCGTTTTTAATTTTGTTTGGCATTGTCACTTCGGAATTTGACTCTTGAAATGGAAATATCAAAAGATATTGAAATGGCAATGCAATATTATCAAAGTGATAAAAATATAGTCTATATATGTTTCAAAATACCTGTCAGATATCATAACATTACTTAGAAATGGAGAGTATTGAACTTCATTTTTTCTTTAAAAAATATTGTAAAGAAAAATAGTAAATACTGATAGATTTAAAAATGTGAAACATCAAAATTTTTATTAGGGTTTCTTTTTGTATTAATATTTTTTTTTTATTTAAAACTTTGTGATAGTATAATACTTGATTTTAACGGATGTAACTATAAAATATAATTTAAAGTACTTTTGATATGTCTTTTTCTTTTCTTTTTTTAATGGCCAATAACATTAATAATACCATCATTATTGCTAACAATAGTTCTCTTACGTTCTGCAAATAAAAAAGTAAAAATAAACAATGTAGAAAGATATATATATATTAAAATAATCACAACCATATGTAAAATCTATTAGTTTTCTATAGTTGAAATGTATGATAAACTGCTACCATGTTAGGAAGATTCAATTTTTAAGGTTGTATTTACCTCAAATCATATTTTAGTTAAATTAAGCAAGAATGAAGTTATTATCCCTTACATTATTACCATTTATCAAACACAAAGATACAATCAAACAGCTAATCTTCTAAAATTTTGAATAATTCATTGTTTGTTAATTTTTTTTCTCTTGATGATTTTAACATCTAATTTTTTTTTATTGGGTTTACAAGGCTAAACAATTTTCAATATCACAAAATGTTTTAATTATTGTGCTAACATACTATAGTTAATTTGTGAATATTAAACTTTATCAATAATATCTCCTGATATTTTACTTATTTAAAGGAATATCTTGTATAATTTCCGTCGCCTCTCCTGGACAAGGAATCTGCTGCGCTAGTTAAACGCATTGTGTCCCGACAACATGTACAGATTGGAAATTTCACCTGAAATTGACAAACAAATAAAAAAAATACTGATCAAAATTAATAATCAGCAGATGGAGTTCCTTCGAAGAGTATAACAAACTAATCACTACAGTAACGCCTTTTTCTGTTATCTATTTATTATTACTATCTAGGCCCGATACAGTGTCTTTGATATGGACCCTGTAAGAGATTCTGCTATCACAGAGGCAGGTGTAAACAACAACAGTGAAAGTCATATGATGAGTGGTTCGAGTGATGGCTTCGACTTCCAAACCTCCATGGGTGTCTTTACAAGCACAATGAGGAATAACAGCAGTGAATCAAGAGGTTATATGTCAAGACAAGGGAGTAGTATTGATCAAAAGATTGATGGAGATGATAAGAGGCATAAAAGTTTTACCAGCAACCAGAGTAGTCCAAATGGCTACCAAAATGGTTCTCAAGAATCTATCTCAACGAGTAACGACCAAAATTTGAAAAATATTCACTCCAAAATGGTAGTATCTGATGCTATGGCAAAAAACTCAAGACAGTTATTATATGCGCATATATATAATTATCTTTTAGAGGGTGAGTATTATGAAACGGCCAAAAGTTTACTAAAGGAAGCTGATGTACCCCTTTCTACAAATTCTTCTTTCAATAACGGCACTTTTAACAATATGGATAGCGACAACAATGGAAACTTTAAAGATAACAGCACAAAGGTCCCTGAACTCCCAAAAGATTCTACTACATCTGATGATTTATTGCAGACTAAAATGCTTATCGATTCACCTGATACATTTCTTTTGGAATGGTGGAAATTTTTTTCTTCACTAAATGATTTTGTCTATTCTAATCCTAATACTACTATCTCAAATGGAAATATGTTTAAAGAACGTATCTTCCCTGTTCTACCTCAATCGAAGCAACAACAGTCAGTTTTTAATCAACAAAAACAATTTTTTCAACAACAACAAGCTAGAGCACAAGCAAATTCCAAAAATCAAAATATTAGAAATAATATGCAACAGCAAGCACCATTTCCTCATGCTCTATATAAAAATACTTCACAACCTATTAATCAAGAACAAGTGGTAAACTTTAAAAATTCAAGTAGTAGCATATCAGATAATTCATCGAAGAAAAATAGAAAGAATAGTTCAAACTCATCAAAAAAGAATAAAGCAAATGCTCCTTCCTCTCAAAAGAAAAATGCAACTGCAGAATCCCCTTCATTAAACCAACAATCTCAATTCAATGTAAATATTCCTCCTCAACAGATGATGTCAATTCAACAACAACAAGAAATGTTAAGGCAATTACAAAGTCAGGGCCGTTCCCCTGTTTCGAATATGAATATAAATCACCTTCCACAGCAAGCACAATTACAAAATTTTGTATTGCAACGACCATATGTTCAACAGCAACAGCATCCTAATTATAAAGTTAACAAGTTTGTTCAACAATCACCACAAACACATGAGGGGGCTGTTCAACACGTTTCTAACGAAATCAAAAATATGATAAGTTTACAACAGCAGCAACAAAAGCAGCTTATGGATATACCGTCTGAGTTTTCTCCTAATAACGAAAGCTCAAGATCTAATTCAAAGCTATCAAATGCAGATGTCCCTCAACAACAACTGTCCCAGCATTTAAATGAAAAAGCAACATGGAACAAAGTCCAACAAGAGATGTTTAGATATTTGCAACAACAACAAAATATCAACCCTAATCAGGCAAGAATTGATATAAAAAGACAGTTAATGCAAAGTGTTCAGAATCTAAATAATAATGCACAAAATGGAAACAATATAGGTGATCCTAATGTTCAGCAATATATGTCGACAATGATGATGATGATGCAGAATTCACAACAACAACAGCAGCAGCAGCAACAACAACAACAACAGCGAATGAATGCTGCTGTTGCGGCAAGGGCAAATCAAGCTTCTACAGATAAAAATAATAAACATCCTTCACCAAATGGGCCAGATAACACTATTACAACAAAAGGTAAAGTCACAAAAACTAAAAGTAAGTCTTCTAAATCTAGCAAGAGTTCTAAAAAGTCATCTACTACTAGTATGAAAAATAAGAAATCAGCGGCAACATTGATTGAAAACTCAAACGGAATATCGTCTACTTCTACTAATAATAATAATATTCAAAGAGGTTCTGTACAAGATAATAATTCAAGGAACAACAACAACAATAATAATAATAATAATATACAAAGTAACGATACTTGTAGTATGAATATGAACCCGATGGATTATATGATGACCCAACGATCAGAGTATGCCTCTAATTCCCAAGAAACACCAATTAATAATAACAAGTCAGAATTTTACCAAGATAATAGCAATTCATTTACTGAACCGAAACTTGATCAACAAAATCCTAAAAAGAAAAGACGAACTAAGACACCCAAAGCATCACCTACTACAAATTTAAATGAGAATATGAATTCTAATCCTATTTCTGTGAATAGTAGGAATCAACCAAATGATAATCAAATGACAAATAATACATTTGATTCAAATAATCTCAATAATATGATTGATGAAGGTAATTTAAATTTTGTAAATGATGGTAGAAGTAAAGAAATGAATGATAATTTAGATCCAAGTAATTTTGTTAATTTAAATTTCAGTGATACACAATTTGATACCAATAATGATTCAATGTCAAATAATAATTCTAAAAATAAAAATGATGAATTAAATTTAGATGATACATCACTTGCAAGTTTTACATTTAATAATAAGGATTTATTTGATTTAAATGATATATCTGGTCAACTGATGAATAAGCATTGATTTATTTTTTTTTCTTTTTATTTAAGGGGGGAGGTAAATATAAAAGATTAAGAGAGAATTAACAAACATTAAATTCTCGCTGTATTATTATGAAATAGCAAGTTAATATTTACTATTAGCATTATTTTTTTTTATTATAGAATAATTAATATTTCGAACATTTCAAATAAATTTCACTGAGTGAAGCTATATAAGTTGTATATTAATATTTCGAACATTTCAAATAAATTTCACTGAGTGAAGCTATATAAGTTGTATATTAATATTTAACTTTAATAATTTCTATTATTTACTATTTTTTTTCTTTAATATAAATACGATATGCTATAATATTTACTAGATATATAAGTTTTTTTTTGCAAAACAAAAAAAAAATCATAATATATATATTATTTTACTTATAATTCTAGTACTTTACCATTTTCATTAAATTTATGGCCACTAAAACCATCTAAGTTTTCACCACCATAACTTAACTTACTTGAAACTTCAACTAAAATACCTTCTTCAACCTTAGCACCAATATATATTAGTCTTTTGGTACCTAAATTTAAATATGCCAAACGACTAGTATTTGGATTATCACTATTAGAACCTTCATTTGAATTCTTTAATGGGGCAAATTCTGATTCTCTTTCAACTTCCATACAACCAAAATCTTTCAAAGGAACTGTTTCAAAGACATCAAAGATAAATTGTTCTAATTTAATACCATTTGGTTCTTTTGGAGTGGTGTAAGTTTTATTGGAAGCATCATAAGTTTTAATTTTCTTTTTAGCAACGTGGTAAGGTAATTCTTCACACCAATTATTTAGTTGTCTAACTAATAGAGCAACTGAATAATAATGGTTAACGATATTAGCAGCACGGAATTTTAAAAGACCATTTTCTGGATCTCTTGATTCTGCTAATTCTTTTGAGATTTCTGAATATTCAATAACGCATGGTTTACCATTTTTGGTAGCGATGACACCAACAGATTCATGTGGTGCTGATTTTCTAACTACTTTTGTAGCTAATTGAAAATTATTTTTAATAGTGTAACCAATAAATACAGGATCAGCTAATTTAGCCAAAACATTATCGACACAATACATATGTAAATGTTTGATATTACGTTTTACTAGATCATCTAAGATACCATGATCTCTGATTGCCTTATATAGACCACCATTACCATTTGGAGATTTGGATAGATCTGTAGGAGATCCGACTAAGAATTGATCACCAGTAATATTAAAAGCAGGTAAAGTATCTTGGTTAAAAAAGGTAATTTGTGATTCTAATAAACCGAAAAAATTATTCTCTTTGAAGAAGATTTCAGTATCAGATCTTGTAGCTGGAGAAGTCATAATATACCAATGAATAGGTATTTTAGTCTTTGATAAATTTTGTAAAGAAATTAATTTTTCAGCTTGAATTTGGAATAAAGATTTGTGTGAATATAAACCGATATCATAACAACCCTTTGGGGAAGAAGAACCTAATCTAGTACCTTGACCACCAGCCAATAAGATGACAGCAACTTCACCTTTATTAATAGATGAAAGCCCTATGTCGAAATATTCTTTTGTATCTTTATCAATAATTGATTCATAAGATGATTTAGGTAATGGTTCAAGTACATCAGAAGATTTATTACCTTTGGTATCTTCTAAATGTTTTAAAGATTTGTGGCAATCTTTTAGTAGTCTGGCAGGATCAGAGATTTTTTTCAAGTTTTCAATAAACTCATGTTTTTCCTTTTCATAAGTTAAGTTCTTGTAATTGTTAACTACAATAGTTTGTTTGAGTTCATCAAACTTCTTGAGGACGGCAGCACTTTCAGACATGGCAAGTAAGTATTCTATTAATTTCTTGGTTTCTTAGCAGAATAAAAGTATCTTAACATACCTTAATGAGAATGAAGATCTAGTAATTAACTTCTAATAGCAATCATCCTACTAATCAAATCTACTTGATATCATTAATCTTCTAACAATTTCATCAATTTTGTGTGTGAAATTTCATACATTACCCAAACAGGAAAAATAACAACATTAATTGAATTTTTTTTTTTTTCATAATTTTTCAATCACGTGAAATTTTTCAAATTTTTTGATTTGCGCGCTGGGAGATCTGAACCCTTTTTTTATCAGAAAGATATTTAAATAAATAAAGTGGTTGATTCTTGGAGTAGATCTCTTATAAAGTTAGTTAATAACACCAACATACATTAACGTTAGAGTTAGGTATTAAGATATTACATGTTAAAATTTAATTTTTTTTATCTATTCTGGAATGAAAAAGTTTGCAAATTGGGAATAAATTAGATGAATAATGGCGGTTATTTTTTTATTAGATGAATTAACTTTCGTTTCTATACATGATAAAATGTAATAAACTTCAACTAATAATTCATTCTTTAATTCAAATATAATGTGTTACTTTTTTCTTATTAAACTATTCCTTTGAAGCTCATCCTGACAATTGAATCATAAATAACATCTACAACTTTTTTTTTAGTTAAAATAAAATAAACAAATCAAAGATTATCAAATATTTATGTGATCTTAGAGTTGCAATAATGCACCCAGAAAGAAATATGCATTTTTGTTTATTCTTTTACACCTTTTCTTACGCTTTAATAAAGGGCAGTTTACGCGTTCGTGCTCAATGATTCAATAGCTTTCTGGGTAACGCGTAAAGTTTCTGAAGAATGAATAAAGTTAAAAAGGGCATCGAATTGTATTTGTTAAGATACTATTAATACCAAAAGTAAGTGTGGCAAATATAAATTACAATTGTAATATATATGCAATAAAATTAATCATAATAGATAGACAACTAAACATATATGGAAATATGAGTGAAAATAAATTAAAAAGATCTGGTGAAATTGAAACTACACAAGATTCGGAGATAAGTGAAAAAAAGCCTAAGATTGAATTTGATCATTCTGCTGGTAGTGAACCAGTATCAAGCATTGAAATTATACCAACTGATTCTTTTAAAAAATATAAAGCAAAAGGTTTTAAAGCTGATAATTTTACCTCTAATTCACATGATGCTTCCACTTTTGAACAAGAATTAAAACAAATGGAACATGAAGCACCTGAAGGAACAAATAAAATCGTATACTCTCGTAGACCTATTCCATCTGATTTTGATCCAAAGATAAGTGACTTATCTTTTCAACAAATTGATGTTGATCAAAGTATGATACATGGATTTGACGATAATGGTACTTCCAGTGTGGTTAGATTCTTTGGTGTTACAAATAATGGTAATTCCATATTATGTAATGTAACAGGTTTTAAACATTATCTATTTGTTCCGTCCCCATCAGATGATCTTGTCGATCCGCAAGAAATTAAGAAATTTATTGAACACATTAATCAACAGGTACCAAATTCTGTTTCAAATATTGAACAAGTTGATAAACAATCTATTTGGGGTTATACAGGTGAAGGCAAATTAAAATATTTACAAATATTCGTTAATGAGCCTATTCATATTAATAAAGTAAGAACTGCTTTTGAAAGAGGCTATTTATCTTTCAATAATTGGTATTCAAATGGTACTACAACATATGATAATATTGCTTACCCATTAAGATTAATGATCGATTGTCATATTGTAGGTATGTCTTGGTTAACAGTACCTCATGATAAATATAGAATGGTTCCAAATAATTTAAAAGTATCTACTTGTCAATTAGAATTAGTAATTAATTATAAAGATCTTATAGTTCACTCCGCAGAAGGAGAATGGTCCCATACAGCACCATTACGTATTTTATCCTTCGATATAGAATGTGCGGGTAGAGTAGGTATTTTCCCTGAACCAGAACATGATCCAGTTATTCAAATAGCAAACGTTATAAGTTTAGCTGGTGCTAATAAACCATTCATTCGTAATGTATTCACTGTCAAATCATGTGCTTCAATTACAGGTTCTGATATTTTTGCACATGATAAAGAAACAGATATGCTACAGCATTGGAGTGATTTTATAGTAGAAGTTGATCCTGATATCATGATTGGTTATAATACTCAAAATTTCGATTTCCCATATCTAGTAGATCGTGCAAAAGCTTTGAAGATAGAAAACTTCTCTTATTTTAGTAGAATTAAAAATTCAAAACAAGTTGTTAAAGAAACTAGTTTTACCTCAAGAGCTACAGGTACAAGAGAATCTAAATCGATTAATTTAGATGGCCGTTTACAATTTGATATGTTTCAATTTATTCAAAGAGAATATAATTTAAGATCATATACATTAAATGCAGTATCTGCAAATTTCTTAGAAGAACAAAAAGAAGATGTTCATTATAGTATTATTACTGATTTACAAAATGGTGATAGTGAAACTAGAAGACGTTTAGCCGTTTATTGTTTAAAGGATGCATATTTACCGTTACGTCTGATGGAAAAATTAATGGCATTAGTTAATTATACTGAAATGGCTCGTGTCACAGGTGTGCCTTTCTCATATCTTTTATCCCGTGGTCAACAAATTAAAGTTATTTCTCAATTGTTTAGAAAATGTTTACAAATCGACACTGTCATTCCAAATATCACAAATAGAGGGTCTGATGATCAATATGAAGGTGCTACAGTTATTGAACCAATTCGTGGGTATTATGATATTCCAATTGCAACATTAGATTTCAATTCTTTATATCCAAGTATTATGATGGCTCATAATCTATGTTACACTACATTATGTAACAAACAAACAGTAGAAAAGCTGAATATGAAATTAGACGAAGATTATATTATAACACCAAATGGTGATTATTTTGTATCTTCAAAGAAGAAACAAGGTGTCCTTCCAATTATTTTACAAGAATTAATTTCAGCCAGAAAGAAGGCTAAAAATGATTTAAAAAATGAAAAAGATCCTTTTAAAAAGAATGTCCTTAATGGTAGACAATTAGCTTTGAAAATATCTGCTAACTCTGTTTATGGTTTTACAGGTGCCACTGTTGGTAAATTGCCTTGCTTAGCCATTTCATCTTCAGTTACATCATTTGGTCGTGAAATGATTTTAAAAAGTAAAAATGCCGTGCAAGAGAAGTATACTGTGGCCAATGGTTATGAACACGATGCAGTTGTCATTTATGGTGATACTGATTCTGTCATGGTTAAATTTGGTACCAAAGATTTGAAAGAAGCTATGAGGTTAGGTACAGAAGCTGCAGCTTATGTTTCAACCTTGTTTAAACATCCTATTAATTTAGAATTCGAAAAAGTATATTATCCATATCTTTTGATTAATAAAAAGAGATATGCAGGTCTGTACTGGACAAGACCTGAAAAATTCGATAAATTAGATCAAAAAGGTTTAGCCTCTGTCCGTCGTGATTCATGTCCTTTAGTATCCACGGTCATGAATAAGGTGTTGAGAATGATTTTAATTGAAAAAAATGTTGATGGGGCATTGGAATATGTCAAAGACACTATTGATAACTTACTTCATAACCGTACAGATATTTCGAAATTGATTATTTCAAAGACTTTAGCTCCAAACTATACAAACCCTCAGCCTCATGCTGTTTTAGCGAAGCGTATTGAAAAGAGAGAAGGTTCGGGCCCAAATGTTGGTGATAGAATTGATTATGTTATTACTGGTGGTAATGATAAATTGTACAACAGAGCTGAAGATCCATTATTCGTCTTAGAAAATAATATTCAAGTTGATTCTAAGTACTATTTGACTAATCAATTGCAAAATCCTTTAACGAGTATCATTGAACCTATTATTGGTGAACGTCAAACAAATGCAATGTTTGTTGTTAAGTCGATAAAGCTTAATACTGGTAATACTAAAGGTGGTCTAATGGGCTTTATCAAGAAAGTTGCAACTTGTAAGAATTGTAAAAGTCCACTTCGTAAAGATGAAGGACCTTTGTGTTCTAACTGTATCAGTAAATCTAGTGAGCTATATGTCAAAGCATTATATGAAGTAAGAGATCTACAAGAAAAGTATAATAGAGTTTGGACTGAATGTCAAAGATGTGCAGGCAGTTTGCATAATGAGGTTTTATGTTCTAACAAGAACTGTGACATTTTCTACATGAGAGTTAAAGTTAAAAAGGAACTTCAAGAGAAATTCGATGAGTTAAGTAAATGGTAAGTAATCATGCTAGAGACAAAAATAATCCTGGACCTCTGAGTTTCCAGAAGATATAACTATATGTACTTTATTGGGTTCGTTCTGATCTTGCCAAAAAATTATGTATTGATTTTCTATGCTATAAACTGTTTATATATTCGTAAATAAAATGAACTTCGTTGAAAAAAAATATAAATTAAATATTATCACGATAGTTCAAGACTTGACAATTCAGAGTAAGTCTTAGGTAATTTGTTTTCTTCGATTTGGAGTCTTTTTATATCCTTTGATACCATATCTTGTAATTCATTAGCAAACCATCGATGATTCAAGGTCGCATTAACATCAAATCTATTGTCTGGATCTACTACTAATAAATTAGAAATCAAATGAAGAACAGTATCATCTATGGCATCCCAGTATGGAGAGTAAAATGCGAATTTACCTTGTAAAATTTGATCTTTTAAAGAAGGTGGTGCTAATTGATCGCTAAATGGCGGGAATCCACAAAGACATACATAAAGCAAGACACCTGCGCTCCACATATCAACCTTTGCCGTATAACCTTTTTTTATTAGTACTTCTGGGGCAACATAGGATGGGGTACCACATAAAGTATTAGTAAATTGCATTTCACCGGTAAATTTAGCAAGGCCAAAATCTGCGATTTTAACTTGGATATCTGCTTCTTCTGGATCCCATGGACCTGTTTGAGGTTCATCTGGAGTTTTTTTCCTCCTAATTTTCAAAAGAATATTTTCTGGTTTGATATCTCTGTGGATAATATTCTTGCCATGAAGATATTTTAAACCTGATAAAATTTGAAGAAATACAGCTTTGGTTTCATCTTGTCGTAAAGAAGTTTTTTTCACAATTCTATCAAATAATTCACCATCATCTACTTTATCCATAATTAGGTATTTCTGAATTTGCATTTTGCTTACAGGTTCCACAAAACTATCTAATAAATTTACAATATTTGGATGTTGTACGCTCATTAAAATGTTAGTTTCTTCTCTAAATTGACGGCTCTTTTTCTTATCATCATTTTGCTGTGGATGAAATATTTTGATAGCAACAGCTTGTCCAGACTGCTTATTGATACCCTCTTTTACGACAGCATAGTGTCCTGAACCTAATTCTTTACCTATCACGTATTTATCAAAAACTGATATATTTATTTGTTGCTGCTTTATATTTTTTCTTGCCAATTTTTGACTCTCTGTAATGCTACCATATAGAGGTTTTTTAAAGACACCATTATTTTGATATTGTTTATTTTCAAATGATTTTAAAGCATCATTTCCTGATATTTCTGAAGTGGCGGTTGTCTGTTCTTCAACCTGATATGTTTGAGTTTCAGAAATTGATAGATATTTAAATAAAAAGGAACAACTCTTCCCAAAAACAATTTTATCACCGTTTTTCAGTATTTTATCTTTCTTTATCAATCTATTTCCATTAACAAAGGTACCATTTCTACTTGAATCGATAATATTAATCAATTTTCTAAAAATGCCGTTAACTTCCATTTCAACTATGTTTAAAGAGGCATGATGCGTTGAAATATCAAGCTCTGCAAGAATAATATCACACGACCTACTTCTTCCAACAGATGTAGCAGGCTTATCATATATATCAATCTGCTGTTCTTTGCCTGGGATAACGCTAACTAAACGCGCAACAACACCTTGATCAGGTCCATTTGTTTGGACCCTTTTGGAGGTACCCTTTTCTTGTTCGTTTGATCTTTCCTGTACAATAGAGACTTCAACAGTAATATACCAATATACAAGTATATCATAAAATATTTAATTAGTTAGTAAAAATATTAATTAAAAAATGTTTAAATTGTATAGAAGTAGTGATATTGACATACTCTTTTTATCCCCGAATTCATAATTAACAATATATTTTTTTTCTATAAATGACACAATGGTCTTTGGATACTTTTAAATGTATTGGTTAAACAGTATTAATGAATCTCTAATTAACTCAGAATAAAGTTAAGATTGATTATGCAGCTAAATATTTGATGATAAGATATATAGAGATCTTAAGATTTCAAGTCATCAGATTAAAGAATGTAGAATTTTTTCAGTTTTTCCAAACAACGCGCCTTAGTATTAACAGCACTGCAATGGGCACGTAAACAAAGATGATTAAAATACGTCAAGCTATCACAAAATTAAAGATGATTTCAAAGGCTTCTGGAGTGAGACTCAATGAGACCATTGTCTGTTCAGTAAGCTTGATTTAGGAATTTGTATATCTTCAATAAGTTGTTCGCTGTCTTCGTAGAACTCCAGGATGCTTAATATCTTTCTTAGTTGTTTCAGACCTCTGGTAGGTGGGTCCCATGTTGCGTAGCATTCCCATATCTGCTTCACACGAGTAATTGCTTCTGAATTTCCATTTACAAATTTAGAAGGATCGATTTTGTTATCTTGCCAATTTGTGTAGTTTTTAGATAATTCGAAGTTCAAATGCAATGGGAATTCTTGATGCGGCAGGTTGCTAATGGTTAGATATGATGAGAGGGCCTCATGAAATCTCCATACCAAATCATATTGGTTTGTTTCATTCAAGATACTCTTTGGAGCTGAATGATCATCTATAATTACTAAACTTTTTCTATTCAAGGGTGATTTAGTGGTTAACGTATTCTCTATAAAACATTGGTATACCATATTGTCAGTATACATATCAGAATTTAATACTAGTTTTGCACTCTCTGGATCAATTTCACTTCCTTTAAAGGCAGAATTGTTGTTCGAAGTATAAGTTTTATCAATTAAGCTCTTGTAATGAATATATTGGACAAAAGAATCGAATGAGGTGACATCGTCCGGTATTGGAAAGCCATCAATTTGTTTACTTTGAGTTCTTTCTGTTTTCTTCCAAGTGGTATCCATATCTTGAATCCAAAGTTTTAATTGATTTTGAATCTGTTTTTGTAATGTTGGTGGAATAGTGTTTGAATTGAAACCTCTTGAAATGAAAAAAGGTGATAGTAATTTAATTATAGCAATGAACTCATAATGGCCTAAATTAAGGGCAAGTAAAAACGTATTGATCAGTGTAATTTCTAATAAACGATTTTTCGGAATTGGAAGAATACAATTAAAATTTAAGCTTTTATCATCAATTGGTGCATCAGAAATACCTGATTCCACGGGATCTTTGAGATCTACACCCATATACTTGGCATCACACCAAACATGTCTGAATATCTGAGGATGTTTAAAATCAACACCTAACTTCTGAGATATTGTCATAAAGTTATCATATAATTTACCAAAGAATGTCAACCTCAGTGTAGGGTATTGGTTTAGAATTTTAGATAAAGCATTTTTAACTAGTAATGATTCTTCAGAATCACGTTTTCTGTAGTTACGAAGTTTCATTAAGGTATCTCTTTCTTGTTTAGATACACCTTGATATAATTGTTTTTCTTTCATTTGTAATATCTTATTATAATCGTCTGTATCATCGCCACTACTTAATGGATCAGAATTATGATCCCAAAATCTATAACCTTCCATGCAAGATTCAAATAAAAGAACTCCAATAGGTATATTTTTCTTTACTTTAAAAGTTGAGTGATTATACAATACATAGTTAATAATCAGTATTAGTAATGGTGTACTATGATAAATACCTGAAAAGAAAATAACATCTGCATTAGCGAAATGTTCTACCCAATTCTCCAATATTATCTGCATTTCTTCCAGTGCTTTATCTAACTCTTTACAATTCAATGGTGATTGAATAGATAGAGTTTTAATCTTTTTAGGGTGTTTCAGTAATATAGATTCACATAGTTTTTCAGTTAATTCTAGAGAACTTGGTTGTTGCTCTATAGAATATTTCTCGTATTCTTTAGGAAGATTGCCTACACAGGTAACGATTAAAATATTTTTATCCTTTAAATCACTTCCTACATTCTTCTTTAAATACAAATGAGTTTCATTTTCATAATTATAATGATCCTTTACAGTAGAAGCAATCTTTGTCGAGAGTGGCTGAGTATGAAAAGTATGCAATGGTGTTTGTGATGGTAAAATCAATGAATTGTGTATCGATATCTGAATTTCATTCTCTGGAGAATACAGTGGATACATATCCAATGGTATTGGGCACTTTATAGAAGCTGTACCAACGACACTAATCATCCCGATTGAAGTGCATCTATCAATAATTTCCTTCCTTGTGATTTGTTGAATTTTCCCAGCATCATTGAAATAAATTTCCTTATACCAACACCAGGTAGAAGCATTTACAGCTAAAGACTGGAATATTTCCGTCTTTATAAGCTCTAGTTGTTCTTCATTCAAGTCTGTATAAGAAACGTCATCTTGTAAGCTCAGAGCCTGTCTACTTTGCTGTCTCCAAGTGGGCAACATGTTCCATGCACTATTATACCAACTTTCGTAGTTAGCTTCGCCGTAGCTACCTGAAGAACTTGCTATCACTTCTTTTGGTTGCGTATCACCATTTGTAGGATTTATATTTCCTGTCTGCTCTGAATCATTGCGGTTCCACCAACGAGATGTCCATGATACGCCTGCATCTGAATCTTTATTGCCAGCCCTTGGGACCTTATTAGTTTGTACCTCCATGCCAACTTATCAATACGTTGTTTGAGAGATCTTGGTAGTGTTCCTTGATCTATTAACTGTGTTTTTCAACAGCAAATCTTGTAAATTTTCTTTCTATTTCAGGCACCGTATTATTTATTATATTTATTGTTATTTGCTAGAAACTCATATATCAAGAATGTTCGGACCCTTAAAGTAAGATGAAATCTACAAAACAAAAATAGTAATAAAATTCCACCAAGCTCACTGTAAGAAGTGCTCATTCTAATGGCCCGCAATGAATATAATTTTGTTAGATAAATTAGAGAAACGTAATATAATAGAATCTCGTTTTTCAGAGCTATTTCATCAGTATAAGATTGATAGTACTCTTCTCGGCACAAGTAAATTAGCTAGTGATGATACCATCACTAACGATACTATACGAAAGTACCAGAAAGAATTACAACTTAAAAGTGATAAATTACAAGAAGCAGAGGAGACTATACGGATAAAAAATAAGATAATTGAAAATGTAAACAACCAAATTCTTGAGTTAACGATAGAACATAATATTATTAAACAAGAGTTCGATAAGCTTAAGATTGAGCATGAAACATTACTAAATAGATGGTTAACAAAAGTACAAAAAGATGTCGATAAGCTTAATGATAGTTTGGATAACTCAAATGGGAATGTATGATTTTTTAGAAATTCATATTCTGGATCGAAGTTGTTTTGCTTCTTAAGTTTCTATACTAAATGTAGAAGAGAATAGGCATTATAAATATTTGTGTACTTTTGTGGGTGCTGACTGCATCCATGATAATATATTTTAGAAAATAGAAAGCTTTAAATGTTATATTATACGATAGTAGTATAATACCAAACTAATATGAGCAATCTAAGCCCAAAGATTAGAATTAAAAGAGAAAATGAAATGTTTGAGCATGAGTTAGACCTTAAATGAAATAATTATTTTTGAAAAATGCGATTAATATCATTTAATAACTGAAATTTTATTGTTATGCGAATAAATTTGAAAAGATTTTTTAATGATTTCAAGACTAAATAAAGTATACTGTCTTGTATGAAAATATATTATGTGATATACGTGGAAAATTGGAATGTGTTTAAGCAGATTTTATATGAGCCTCAGGGTATGTATCCTTATTAGTTGTTTAGTGTTTATGGGAAGGGAGTAACTTATATGAAGAGGTGCAATGGTAGCAGACTTATCAATCTAGGCATCTTATCTATTCATTTTGAGTACCATCATGATTAATATTATGGATAATAGAGGAATAAGAGTCATTTATTGGTAGTACGATAGCGACAATCTTCTAATATCGCGTTTTCTTTAATGTTGTCAGTCAGAAAGTTAACAATGGTCATTTAGATACTACAATTTAATTAAGTTACATAAGATTAATGTTTTTTTATTATAATATGTGCTCAAGATATTGTTCTTCTAAAAATAAAACTAGGAAATGTGATTTATCTGATAATTAGTGCATTGTAGTTTTATAACTGTGGCACCTTATATATTCAGATTTTATTTAACTTTTTTCATTTTCCATTTGTATTATATAAGAAGTATAAATATTTAACAACCTGAGTTAATCTGGAGATTTATATAATAAAAAAGAATAGTATTGTATGATATATTTTTGTTACATTTTCTAGAGAAGTTCGCCAATATAAATAAAACAATCAAATACAGACTTAAATAAGCATATTTCTTAACAGTTAACTATAAATAAAATAATCAAATGCAAACTCAAATGAGCATATTTCTTAACAGTTAACTATAAATATATCTCATCAATAGTTTAACTTTGAATCAACATTTTTTTATAAACATTTTATTATTTTTAAGCTTATTACTCTCAAAATTACTTCAAGAGGGAAATAAATACACCGGAACTATATCCCAGATAGGGAATACTTCTTTGGGCAAAAAAATTGCGTTAAAATTCAACTTGAAATTTTCAAAAAATAAGGCTTTCAAATTAACAGAATGTTAAAAATTGAATGAAGAAAGATACACGTTGTTAAACTTGAAGTATGCTTATTGTTATCTAATTTTAATTGGTTAAAAGAGAAATGCTACTTACTGTAAGTCTGGGTTTGATACAGAGACCTGTTGCTCCAATTTAAAACAAATCCTCATCTAGAGAAAGTGTAATGGCACGTATATCATTGGGTAAAAAGCATCGGTCTTTCTTAGCAGCAAATATCGTCTCTATTGGGTCAGGTACTACGTATATCTATTCGTTGTATGCACCACAACTATTAGAACAATGTAATATTCCAGTGTCATCTGCCAGTTCCGTTGCATTCAATTTAACCATTGGTTTCTCTTTACTTGGTTTCTTTGCAGGTCAGATTGTTGATAGAAATATTAATGCTGCCTGTATCTGTGCTTCACTGGCAGTCACAAGTGCTTATACTCTACTGTTTCTAGTATATTTATACCGTATCTCTCAATTATGGATATTGGCTTCTGCTCTTATAACGTTGGGTTTTGGTAATTCTCTTGGGTTTTTAGCGGCAATTAGATGTTGCAATACCAATTTTGTCTCAAATAAAGGTTTAGCTATTTCATTTCCTATATCAATGGCTGCCCTGGCAGGTATATTATTCTCCTGGATATTTAATGTTTGGTTTGAAGATAATATTGCCGGTTTCTTCAAATTTTTGGCATTGGTATGTCCAGTGCTACAGTTAACTGGTAGTTTTTTCATTACACTTATTCCTTCTTCAGGAACTACTACAATTGCCTCCCAGATTTCTAATCATGATAAAAATAGTGATATAAAAGAATTTAATATGGAAAAATCTAATGAAGGAAATAAATCTGTACTAGATCGTTTATTTACTCGAAGTTTAATTGAAAATATTAAATCCCCATATTTCTTAAAATATTTTTTCATCTTAAATATTCTAAAAGGTTTAAGTCAAATGTATATTTATTCGATTGGTACTATCATATTTATACAATTATCTTCTAGTAATAGCCCAGAAGCTTTAGAACAAGCTAAAAGAATCCAAGCAATTCAAGTTTCTACAATTGCATTCTTCAATTTTCTAGGGAGATTATCTGCAGGGTTTATATCCGATTTTATTGTCAAATCTATGAAGGCACAAAGAATGTGGAATATTGTACTTGCAAGTATTATAGCTTTGTTAGCATGCTTCAAATTGATTAACAATGACCCACTTCTTCTACTCAACTTACAAGATAATCCAATTGTCTTCGCACATTTTATCTCAACATATCTTTCATTTACATCAGCTATGTTCGGTTTAGCTTTTGGTATAGTATTAGGAACTTTTCCTACTATTGTTGCAGAGACATTCCCAGGGAATAACTATACAACAATATGGGCATTGTTAAGTTCAGGTGGTGTGCTAACTGTTAAATTATTCACCTCTCTTTTTTCTAGTAATGTAGGTAGCAACACTTTATCTGCTGATGTAATTTGTAATAGTGGTAGCTCATGTTACCAAGATTCATTTATGATTATGAAAATATTATGTTTTGTGACACTTATTGGGACATTACTCCTCATATATAGCAATAGAAAAAAACCAGGATTGCATTACTAATAATATATATATTCTATAAGTAACTTAAGAAATATAATCGCTTTTTTTTATATTTTTTCTCTAATAATTAAAAGTTTAAATACTTACAAATATTGCTTGTATAAATAGAAAAAAATACCACATATGTAATGATAGGTATATTGTAAGAGTAATATATAATTCATTTTATTTTAAAAAGTTTACCCAGAATCTAAAATTAGATCAATTGTTTAGCAGCTTCTTCTGCATCAACTTGGTTTTCATCACTACCAGCTTCAGCAACATCCTTTTGGAATTCTTCAACATTAACAGAGTTAACATCGTTAGCTTCCATAGTCTGTGGATTTTGGAAAGTAACACCAGATACCATAGTATCAATACCGACATAATCAGATAAATTGTCTAGCATTTCATCACAGTTGTAATCCCAGCTTGATAGCCACTTACTACTCTTACACATTTCTTTAGTCCATTCGGTACCGTAAATAATTGGACTGTGTTCATTGTAGAAGAACATACATAGTAGGAAGAAAACACCGACTAACATCATACCAGCATTTTGTTTCTTTCTCAAGATGTATGTAACAACAATATCTAAAGCATGGCCAAAAGCTAATATCAAAAAGTAGTATGCTGGTAAGTAATGATGTAAGAACATTTGACGGCCCATTAAGAAGGATGGAATAAAATGTAATGCATAACCTAACAAATAATGGGTAACTTGAATGTGGAAGTTAAGAACATGAGAATCTTCTAAGATAGAAGAACCCATTTGCCAAGCTAATAATTCAACAACAACTGCAAGTGTGAAGACTACAGCAAATAGAGAAGAAGACCACCATAAAACAGCATTACCTAATAGATAGACAACTCTGTTATGATCACCCCAGTAACTAATACCACGGGTTAATAATGGCCAAGAGCTTGGTAAAGATTGATAGTAATGTGGTTCAGTTAAGTCCTTGTTAACAACCCACATAGCAATGTTACTTTCAATAAACTTAGAGAAAAATGATGGAGCCTTGTATGAGACACGTTCAGTATCTTCTGGTAAGTTACCATTTTCACTACCTTCAACGTACCATAAAGTTAAATCTTTTCTACCAGAGTAAGCACAGGTAACTTCTTGTTGTTCGAAACCCCACTTTGGTAACTTAACGTTGTGAGAGAATAAGTAGCAACCCATCATAGCATGTCTTAATCTGAATTTAGTATCTAAAGCTCTGACAACTTCTTGAGCAATACCTGGTTTGGAAGCATCCTTATCAATTTCAATAACCCAACCATCATTTAAATCACCTTCAAAATTTCTGTAACCATAAGCAGAAATTTCCTTTTGCCATGTAGAATGTTCAGAAACAGGTGGTTTGTGATCATGAGAATGTAATCTATGATTAGTATTGATATGATTCAATCTAATGGCAGTACCATCGGTTAAGTTTTCAAAATCTTTGAAATCGACGAAAGGTCTGTCATGAGATTCGATAATCCATTTGTTGTTATCATCAACATGACTGTACAAAGTAATTTGTTGTTGCTTAGAACCGGTTTCGAAATCATGACCATGGGAATGTAAATAACCACCCTTGGTACCAACATGTAATAAGGAAACAATAGAACCAAAACCAACTTGGGCAGTAACATCACGTGGAACATCGTTGTTAATTAAAGTGGATCTAGTAGCTGGAGATAAGAATGAAGCACCGCTAGAACTTAAAGTTAAAGTTTTGAAGTGAATGAAGAAAGCTAATAAGTAAAACATGAATGGAACGACTAATAAGAAACCAGCTTTAATGAAAGCAAGCTTAATTGTGGAGTTGATTGGCCTAGTTAAGTCACCTAAGTAAAACCATAATTTCCAGACACATAATAAACCAACCCAAGCGAAAGTAAAAAGACCAACCCATTTGGAAGAAGCAGCCATACCTAGTGCTAAACCACAAGCTAATAAGTACTTATAAGATCTTAAAGAATGAGATGGATATAGTTCAAACTTCTTGAATGAATAAGCAGTGGCAGCGATGAATACAATTAATGGGGCATCTAATAAGATATAACGAGAGATGGTAACAAAGGAGTCTTCAATGATAAAACATAAAGTAGCAAATAGAGCAACTAACATTCTAACACCTGAAGCACGTAAAGTGAAATACATGAAAAGAACAGTTAATAAACCACAAGTGGCTGAAAAACCTCTCATAAAAATGTATGGAACATCTGGAGTGTATTTTAAACCAATGGTTTCAAAATGGAAAGTACCTTTAAAACCAGCTAAAGAACCAACCCAAGCGAAAAGCATTTTAGCGAATGGTGGATGAACATCAAAGAAATATTCTCTATTGATATAATTAGCAGCAAAACCACCAAAGTGAACTTCATCGAAGATAACAGCATTTGGCCAAGCTAAATTCTTCATTCTAATAGATACAGCAAAGAAGGTTAAAAAGATTACCAAAATTGATTCTTTCAAAGTAGTCATGGTACGTAGACCGGCTAATTCTGCTGGTGGTTCTGTGACGATAAAAGGTCTAACTGGGCCTTTTTCAATTTGGAATGGAATGACAGGATCTTTATCAAATGACAAGACGTCAATTGAACTACTAGTCTTGGAAGAACTTTTGGATTTAACAGCCATTTTTCTAATATTTTAATTTTTTAAATGCCTGATGGATATGAGATGAACTGTCAGTTTAAAAACAAAGTATATATAAATGGAAACAGGATTGTATGCCGTCTATAATATAATGAGAGTATATTACAGTAAAATGGAATTGACGTGTTTGGTGAGTTTCTGCTTACGTGTATTTAACGATAAATTAGCAAATGCAGAAGTTTCCCAGGACGGTGAATTGGGCGAATATTGAATAATATAGGTTGGGCAGGTGAGATATAAAGTGGTCAACGGGGCACGTCTATCCAGATATAAAAATCAATCGCTTGGTTGAGATCAGAAGAGTTTCTAAATTTTGCTTTTAAGTTTCTGAAATACTTTGTTGCAATGGTTTTTTTTCTCTCTCCAAACGAGCTCGCTGGAAGTGACGCCAGGCTTAAATGCGCCGGAAAATAGGATGACAGCAATTGGCAGCTGAGGATAATACCGTTTGAATTTTTTTGATAGTGGCAGTAGTCTATACAGTTTATGTCTGGCATATTTTATATATACAAGTATAGATTATGTATGGTACCTGTCATAAGGCACAGAATATGTAAGTAATTGAACAACATTGCTACAAAATTTGGCACATATAACAGTTAATTTTGTTGTCATGTTATGTTAATAATTTAGAAGTTGGACTTTATTTACTAACCGATAATATCCAATAAGGTCTAACAACTTTTTATCCTTCTCGGAATTAAGGTTGCATTCCATGTCTCTGGGTATTAGTATACTATTAATGGAGGTAATGTCACTCTCGAATTTATTAGCATTTTCGATGGTGAGTGTAGGTAAGACAATAGCAATTTTCGTGCCTGTATCACAGTTCTCTTTTATATATTCGCCTAATAATTTTGAAACCATTCCTGTAGGTAGTGTAAGATAGTAATCTAGTTGGGTTGATTTTTTCTCTCCAGATTGAGCTGACTCGTAATAATCTTGTAATAAAGCTTGGTATTTTGATGTTGAATCTTTCCTAGATTGTTCAACTATTTTATATGGATCAATAACATAATTGAAATTATAATTTTCTGCTTTTTTTAATTTTTTTTCAATATTATTGAACTTGTCATCATTAGTTACCACAAATGAAATTTCATATTCATTACCGGGAAACATTATAGTTTTCCTTCTTAGCCCACTTATTACTTGATTATACTCTTTTTCTGAATAACTTGTTTGAGGTTTCTTGTCTAAAGCCTTTACTGCTGCCACAAATACACCTGTACCAACTACACCCACTAACATAATCTTTAAGAACAAAAATCTATCGATTGTTTCTACTTCATTTGCTTCGAAATGTGGGTTATTCTGTTTTGATATCATGATACTATTGTGAAATCTACTTATTTGAGATGGTCGACAAAGCTTGTTCTGAGGTACTATTAACGGTAGAAAACTTACTAAGCTTTGTTTGATTAAAAATCTCTTACTTGATAGCAATGGTGATATGAGTCCAGTTAGAGGACTTCTCTTTAATTGATTGGGCAACATAGTCAGTATGTGGGATGCTATTTTTTTGGACCCTCTTTATTTTAAGGGTTGAGGTAATAAGAAAGAGATTGTTTATAGTCTTGATTCGAAGAAAGATCGACGTTAATTGTAATGAAAAGGTTGTTCAAATGTGATGATGTTTATAGGACAATAGTAACCCTGTATGGAACTTTTCTTTATATACCGTTTTTTGGCGATGTTTGTTTTTTCTTATTATTTTTATAATTAAAGAAAATTATTCTATACTGGAGTTATTGATAAAGAATAATAAAAACACCGTTGAAACAGCAAAAACAAAGTAGTTGTTTAGAAAGCATGCATCAAGAATTCATTTTTATTAAAAAATTTTCAGAATCTAAATTATAGCTTTTAATTATGTGTGTGGCATTTACACATTAATACTTGCAATAGGAAGACGATAAGCATCTGTAAAATAATATAAAAAACTAAGAACTATATAAATCTTTAATAAGATTTTACCAATATATGTCCCTTTATATATTGTTATAACTCTGGCTTTGTAGAGTTTTTTTTTTTTTATTTAAGTAATAATTTTAAAAATTTCATTTTATATAAAACACAATTTAAACAAAACATTAAAAAAAATATTTTGGAAATCACCTGTTGGCAGATTTTAGTGTTTGGGCAATATGGATTAGCTATCTACATGGAAGGATATTATTCAAATACTAGAAGACTGAAAATATCGAGAGAAACTATAAAGCACCATCTACGATACGCGTTAGTGAACAGCGGGTATCTATCGATAGTGATATGCCGTGAGCGACGCAACCTGTTGACGATGACACTGCCAAATCCATCGATTGGACAGTTCAGACATCTTACGCCTTGTGGTGCATGAAGTAGGATATAACTAGTAATTTTCAACTCAATTGCAATAACAAAGGAATACTATTTGTCGCAGCATGGAATTTTTTAATTCCAAAATAGACATATATTGAAAAAAAAAATATGTACTATTGTCAAATCTAAAGTTATTCAATTTTGAGTACCTCGATCTATAATTTGAGTTGTTTTAACTTTGTAAATAAATACCAGATATTCTAAACATCTATTAAAAATTAAAAAATAACAATTATTCAATTGCAAAGTAATACCATTGATAAATATACTATGAAAGGCAATTGCGCTAGACTATTCGGATTTCGCTTCTGCTATACTGTTTCTTTAGCCGCTGTCAATAGTGCCGCCTTGAATATTTTCCCGTCTTGCGTCACAAATAATAAAAGAGAAAGGATAAAAGAAACTATTTTCTTTCAACTATTATTTAATTCTAAATCATCTTTTACTGAATCCATCAAGACCAAAGATTTTACTTAACAATGTCTAATTTCTGGAATAACTTTACAATTAAAACTAACACTCAAACCACTGCCAAAGCTACCACTCAAGCTTCTGCTTCTGTTAATGGAAATGGAAATGGATCCAATGATCAATCTTTAGCTGAGAATTGGAACGTTTTTAAGGGACAAGTCAAGACCTTCTTCACTAAGGGACCTTCCAAAGAAACCATTATGGCTCCTCCAAAAACTCCATCTCGTCCTTCTTCCAAGATTTTCTTAGTATCAAAATCTACTTATAATTCTCCTGTCCATTCCATTAAAAAAGTTTCTCCAAAAAAAATATCATTAACTAATACTGATGAATTAGCTGTTAAGTCTGAACATTCTGCAACGTCAACCGATCCAACAACCCCAGAACGTTCTGCTCCAATTACCACTGCTACATCAAAGGATGTTAAAAACATTGTATCTGCTTCTCCAAATGCTAATTTAAAATCCTGGACTTCTCCCATCGTAGATATTTTTCAAAAGAGTACCCATCTTTCAAGTTCCTTATCGATCGAGAATGTTAATTTAGAAAAT
>JAKTVU010000080.1:0-31864 GCA_030581855.1 Yueomyces sinensis
GTCTATATAAATATGTTTAGTAGATGCCCACTCACTCGGCTACTAATCAACATGGGGTTTCAAGTTGCTGGGTACATGCTAGTACTAACCTATGTAGGTTATTTACTTTAGAGAATAGGGATATCATGCCTTTGGAATTTTCCCAAGAATACATATTATATTATCACTTCTTGGGAAGAATCGAATACTTCTTTGACTTTGTTAACTCTTTATCTAATACACATATAGAATTAATAGATATTCTTCAAAGCATAAACACTGCCTACCAGGATGGAGGTCATTTTGAACATTTTATTCATATAATTAGATATGCAGGGTTAGTACCTAAAGATGCATTTAAATATATTCATCATACGCCTGAAGAATATAGTATGTTTTGTAGAGAATTAAATCAGGTACTCACCAGTTCTTATATGTGTTTAAATCTTTTTAAAGAAATAAGAAGCAAGTCCCGTGCATTCTGTTGAAGCAAGCCATGACGGACCACACGTGATAATGGTGGCCCTGTTACCCAGACTAATGAGTAAGGGGTAAGACTTAGAACTAGCTATTTATATATAAGAAGTACATAGCTTTATATTAGAGATAAGAATAGACATCTGGAACTATGTTTATTCTATATCACTAAGAGTAAATACTATATTGAACCATACAGCAATAGCTTTAACTACTGCCTACTATATTTATAACTACTCGCTTACTTTCTATTCCACAACTGGTCACTGCACGAAAAGCCAAAATACGCTCTCCGAATAATAAAACAAATAAGAGATGACAAGATAGAAAAGCTCAATGATGGAACAGCATACAAATAGAGCCTATTAGTAGACTATAAATGGAGACGTATATAAAGAGGCACAATAAATCTCATACTTCGTCATGTTTAAGAATAAGAGATCTGATAATTAGATATATAGAATATATACACAAAAAGATAAGTAACAATCTATAGAGAGACTTTGAACACTTCTTTCAACTAAACACGATTTCCAGACCGAACAAGAGAACTCAAGCTGTTAGAAGTAGCATATCTATTAACAGCAACAACGGGTACTGCTATTGCCGCATGTGTTACGTCTAATGCATGTGCATCTCAACAGAACATCCTATAGTACAGCCAACAGAATACTGTAAGACACTAACAAAAAGACAAAATTATGTAAACATATGACTAAATAAATGCATATTTATAAATTAAAGTAGGTAACTTCTAAGAACAAGAGTGCTTGATGCAGTGCCCATAATTCTATCATTACAAATATCCTCTAGAACACACTTTATTGCACTTTCGACCAAAAGACGAAGAAAATATATAGAAATTTTGCTAAGAAATATATCCATTATGATTAAAATTACTTCACTACACTATTCAATTCGACTCCTTAGTATATTATATCAATTACAGTAAACTAATTTTGTTCGTAAATAATTGCCTGCAACATTTCAGAGTTGTACAATGCCGGTGTAAAGATGCAGAGTATTATTCAATTTAAAACAGCATATAAATTGCATATTATGGTTGCAATATTTACTCTAAAATAAATTAAATTTTACAATTCATGGCCTCCATCTTTCTATTTTGCAAGGGTAATGGTAGTAACTTCTGAAATCCTCATGAATGCCGTATTATCCTCATAAACACCCGCCATTTATATATTGCTTGTAGCTAACTATGGAAATCACGTTGCTTGGTGAAAAAGCATATAGATGTCAAATTCTCGAATAGAATATGAATCTTTTATATAATTCTTATACTAATTTAATAAAAACTTCGACATTTTTGGAGGCATTCACTTCCCTATGATAACTTAAACTCCTATTGTAAGCTACCAGTAAAAGCCTGTTCTTTTAACTTATTTGAGAAAAACTGCATCCAACATGTCAAAGTGTGTTTATCCATATTTAATTAATATGACCATATAAATATCTAATGATTTAAAAAACTTTTTTTTTTTTTTTTTTTTCAAGTTTTTATATTAATTATTGATAATTTTTTATTTCATGTTTTTAGTCTCTACAATCACTTTTAACAACAACAATATATTATATATTTTCATGTTTAATACTATAATTATACAATATCTGTTGAAATTATATCCTCTAATAAATAGCCCTTCTATTAATATTTGTCTACCATTAAATTACAACAAACTCTAAAATCTTTCACTTTCCATAAATATTCAATCAATAACTGTTATAAAAGTGCTTCAGTATTCTAATAATATTATTATTTAATGTACTTCCAGTTATTAATAGAATATATTCATATTGTTTACATTCACTATTAAAATCCATATTATTTATGAAGGTTGTTGCTTAGTAAAGTGTTACTTACATATTAAAGCAAGTTCCTCTTTAATGATAAATAAAATATTTAATAGATTGCATCCGATAGTCAACAACTTCCATATGGTACGGCATCGTCCTACTAATGCCAGCCCCAGTTGCTATAAAAATAGTTAAAGAACGCATTACCCTCATTTGTTTCTACGGCATCATCATCAATACGAGCCAGTTCTAGATCTGTAACCTTTTGTTTGGTATGAGCTTCTTTCCACTCCAATATTGCTTTTTCGATTTTCTCTTCCTCTTTATTGAGTTTTTCCCTTATCTTGTCTAATATTTGAATTTCCTTATCCATATTATTAATTATCATTCTTCTTTTCATTGTTGTTCCATTGACGTTACCATCATCCCTTGTTGAACTGCCCAATTTTCGAAAATTCTTGTAATATGCATTGATGTAACGCTCTCTTGTTTTATTGAGCTGACAACGCTCATTCTCTATCTGTTTCATATCTCTATATTTTTTATACAGAAACTTTATAGTTTCGGGGTCTTTCTCTTCAGATTTAATATGAGTAACTTTGAAATATTTCTTAGATACTGATTGACCCATTTTTATAATTTTGGTAAAATTAGAGAAAGTAGGGCTACTTTTATTTGTTATGAAAATATCTTGATATCTTGGTGGTTCATCATCTTCAACTATACTAGTGAATTTATCACACATTTTATATGTATATATTTTTTTTGCTTATTTGGATGAGCGGCTACAATTTACACAAAATCTCGAAAATCAATAAGTGCTAGTTGGAGTGGCTATTATATGCCAAAATATATCTAATTATATATTAAAAAAATTTAAGACAAACAATAAAATGTTTTTTTTTTCTATTACCTGAAGTTGGTCATTCTTTTTTTTTTGTCATCTTTTTACGTTACCCATTTCTAAAGGTATAATTTAATGCAACTTTTATTAATGCAATAATAAGATCCAAAAATGTTATTGGCTTATTCTGATAATTTTCTTAAATTAGTTTTGATATTTTGTTAAAGGCATTGATATCCTTTCCATTAAAATTTTAGTTCCAATAAATTTATGAAATTAAAAGGGAGATATATTTCAAATCACTGATAGTCAGGCAAATTCACGAAGCAAATACTAATTAGTACTCCAAATTTTAAGAAAGAGAACAATATTGGATGACTTAACTAACTAATTAATTAATTGCATGTTTCTATCAATCTAATATTGCTATTCCTCTTTTTAATATACCACCATTGCAAGTAGGCCTCCGTTGGGAAGCCAAAATTCTGTCGGAAACTCGGAGATTTTCAGAGTAGTTTACCCTGCTTCAATGAAAAACTCCGAATAATAAGAACAATGGTCTTTAATATAAAATCATCAGTAAATTTTAACAGCCCATTGATCAAAGACAAACAACCTGAACAATAATTAATAAGTATCTATTAAGACAACGTATTTAACTGAATACAGTAGGAAATTATATTATAATCAATATGGAACACGATACCAAGTCTAATAACAGCGAAGCGAAGATTATTCAAGATACAAAGACTGTAAGCGTACCAAAGAAAGATCAAAAGAACAAAGACAGTAGTCACCCAAGTGATTACCCTGAAAGTATTCCCAGAGAGATAGAAGAAAGTAAAAAGCCAGAAGATACAATAGAGAAAGATATCATGGCAAGAGAACCAAACGATAAGATATCAGAAGGAAGAGAAGAAAAAAATTCACCAAAACCTAAAACATTTAGAGAAGCGTTTGAAAGTTTTGAAATAACTCCTCAAAAACTCTTTGGTTTACCTAGTGACTTTAAACCTGCTTTTGAGTATGTTCACGAAGATTTTTTTATTCCTTCTAATACCCAAGGATTTGATCTTGATAGGTCTATAGAACGCCAACGCATACAAATCGAAAAAGACTATCAAGACCTTTTGGAAATATACGGTCCAACAAATGAAGAAATGTATGATATGGTTAGAAAGAAAAGATTGGCATCTCTTGATGAACAAAGACAATTAATACTTGATCAAAACTTATTAGAAATGTTCAAAAACATTAAAATTGAAATCCCTAGTGGACCAATACCCATTAAAAAAATATATATGACACCTGAAGAAAGAGCTGCGGGTGCATATAAGGGTTAAATCTATTTACATAATTTTTGTAAGATATATAGCTAAGTATTATTGTTTAAAGTAAGCTTTTACACAAATGATTCGTATTCAAGAAAACTTGATATTCAAATTGACCAAATAATTGAAGCAGTAGTTCCACCCAAATAAGGTTGAGCTGGCTGGTATAGTTATAAAATATAATCTTGACAACTTTTCTTTCATTATTTCAAAATTTATAAACTGTTATATATAATCTTTGTCGTCCGCATGATCCTCAGGAATTCATCCGTAGATGAATATCAAAATGTGACATTGCACAGTAGTTTAGTAGTCAACTTTCTGTTTGCGTTGATTGTTACTACTTGCCTGTCATGTACCATCATCGTCATAAAAATACAGGACCCAGTTCCTAACCTCATACTTTATTAGAAACAGCTCTTCTCTGTGGAATAAGCTATGACAGTAATCCCCCTCCTATTTTCTTTCTCCATCTTTTGTTACAATATAACTTCACCGCATTGTTGAGATACCTAGAATCTGCAAAATAATGTAATTCAATATTTTTATCTTGCTATGTGATAGGGTTCTGGTTATATATAAGAGTGATGTAAAAGCATACTAGTAACAAACTATACTATGTAACAGCATACTAGTGGCAGACTATACATGTTTATATAGACCAGGTTACCAGAAATAGGAACATATGGCAAGCAATTGAACACGTTAGTTGTAAATAATACCTATATAACTATATACCAGAGATTATAACGAAGATAATTTATTATAACACCACAGGGTAATAGTTACAACTACTGTCTATTTTGTTTATACCTATTACTTTATTTTATAGCACACCTCAGTTCACTGCCGTAAGTTTGAATAAGAGAGATTGAATAATTAAGTTATGAAATATTAGTTTCTTTATTATTTCCATAGATAGATACACACACAAATATACATATACAAGTGAAAGATCATATACATCAAATAGCCATTATATTTAAAATGAAAGATACAAATAATCCTCTTTGTTCTTGAGTTGAAAAAAGCCAGAACAAGAAGATAAAAAGGCAACCAGATATGATTCCTAAATTAATAGATGATAATCAAAAACTAGAATAAATGAAAGAGAGAAAACAACAGAAATTACAAAAAAGAGAAGGGTTTTTAAGGGCAATAGAAAAAAATAAAGATTATATTAAGGAGAATGGTAAGACTCAAGAAGATAAGAAGCCAGAAGAAGGGTAAAAAGATGAAATAAGACGAGTTAAAAAAACCTCCTTCAATGACTTTTTTTTTTTGAAAACCCTGAACTGAACACCAATCCAAATACAAACCTTATAATTGGGGATCCTAATCCACAATACGATTTAGATACATATATAGAAAGGCAGCTTAAATGAATTGAGGAAGAGTATGATAGATTATGTAAAGAACATAATGAATAGAATCAACAGTTCTATAATAAAATTAGAGATCAAGGTTTAAATAATCTTTAAGATACAAAACAAAAAAAGTTGCCAGGATATCTTAACAGACGTTGTCAATGATACAAAGTGATAATATGGATATATAGAGATGGGGGGGTTAAAGTAATAGGCCAATTCATAATATATTTTTGTTAAATAAAATGTGTTTTCTAAAAAAAAAAATATTGATTTAAAAAATAAATAATGCCAAAAAATTTCAGCTACGCTACTTCAATTTTTATAAAAGGGATAATACAAAGAACATATTATATTTGACATAAAATAGCCAGTGTAATAGAGATCATACTCAAAGATTATAGGCTTTCTGTTTTTGAAAAAAATCCAAAGCGATATCTTTGGGACCACTACTTGCTTAATATATTCACTAAAGAGATTTATTTTCATAGTATTATGACCATATAAACTAGCTTTCTCTCCATTGCTATTCTCAGCAGGGAAACTTATAACTTCATCTGTAACTATTTTTTTTCTCAGCACCTACTATAATCATTGTATGTTTTATGGGCAATATGCCTACTTCAATTGAGGGTTGAGTATACAAAATATCTTTGTTAAAATCTACTTTCTTTTTCAACACAAATCCATTTTTCTTTCAGAATGAAGGATAGGAGTGTAAAATGCTTTCTGAGAAGTTCCATCCAATTCGCAATATTCAAATTTAAATTCTTCATTGGGTTGAACTAATGGTTTTCCATAAAAGTCTTTCAACTTATCAAAAATTAGGGCTTGGAATACCTCAAGTTGATCATCAATTTTCCCCTCATGAACCGTGTCTTTAAGAAGGTTGACAGTCAGACAGCAACCAACCAATGCTGCATATAATTCTGATAAAAATTCATGATATTCTTTCTCAGAATAAGAGATGAATTCGGAACCATCTTTTGGTACTAGGCCTACCTTATTAATTAGAGCAAGAAAATAGGTCATGTTCCCCCCCCCCATTAGGGTAGAAGTTTTGAATTTTTTCTAGAAGTTCTGAGATATTTTGTGGCATGAAAGGGTAACTTTTAGAGATTTGGAAGAAATAAGTTACCCTTGCCATTCAATAGTAATATAGAATATAATCTTGGGAGATTTTCTAATTGTTGTATTCTCAATCTTTATAAAACATATAGTTTGACATAATTAATGGCAGCATATATCCAACAGCTACTTGACCCATTTTGATCAGTCACAAGATATCCTTGTGAATAAAAACCTTTGTTTTTTAGTTAAACAAGTAAGAAAGTAATAAAGTTAATTGCTTTGGATCTTTGTGTAGCAATACATTCAGGGATCAAGAAATTTCTAGTGGTCGATCTTTTTTATGGAGCTGCGCATGTCTTAAATGTTGAGATGCCCGTGAATTAGAGGCAACACCTGCGATATTAGCAGTTCTTCTGACAGCGTTAGATCTAACAGTAATTGATTGTTTATTATGGTCTAGCCAATACTATTAGTTGGATGAAGTGTTGTTCTCGATATAAATTTATATATCTCTATAGTCTATATTTCAGATCTTACATTCTGGAACATGACTAGTTATCAGCTTTATAATACCTCTCTTTAAATACATCTCCATTTATAAATAACATATAGTATCTTGGCCATTGTATCATCATTCAGCTTTTCTGTCTTGTTATTCAAAGAGCATATTTTGGCTCATTTCAACATAGTTTATCCGTCAACACTAGATAAAAAGCCAAGTAAAAACATATCTTTTAATAATAGTTTATCCATTAACATTAAATAAACAACCGAACAAAAACAATTCATTTAAAGGATTATAAATTTTTTGAAAGTTATTATCCCTGTTTTGAAAATCTTAATTAATTTAATTTTTTTAAATTTATAAAAGCAGGATGGCATCCAAGTAATATAGTAAGTAGGACTCATTAATTATCTCCCAATGAACACAATTCCTCAAGAAGTTTTTTACAACTACATAAGTTATATTTTCTATGAATATTCATTTAAAAAGTCTTTCAAAGGGTGTATTGTTTTGCTACTACTCATCTCATTTGCCTTATTAGTGACTAATTTCTTCACAAACTTTACACATACTCTTTTATGCGCAGTACTTACTTTTGTATGCGCCATTTTCTTCATCTTCATAGATTTATTAAACTACATAGGTGATCGTTACACAAATATTGACATCTGGCTGAGAGCAGAACTGTTGAATCTAGTCATCTCAAGTAACCCAGGCCTCAATTTATTGGAATGGAACCGTGTTGCAAGAGATATAAATTCTCTAATGTATAAAGATGGACATTGGAAAACTCCTTATTTCTTCTATAATGGTGAAGAGTGCAAGAACTACTTTTAAGATTTTGCAGTGCATCCTTACATGAATGGGAGGAGGAAGTGGCCAGTGATATCCCATTTATATTAGGTATAATGTATAATAACAGAAAAAAAGAGAATATTGGCTTAGAAGACCAGATGAGAGAAGCTCGAAAAATGTATAGAAAGAAGTGTCAAGAACAGGTGAGCATATCTTTGTCGAAATAAATAAATGTATTAATAAATATATATATAATGTTTGTGCATGACTTCTAGGATGCTACATGAAGACATGATAAAGCAGAACTTGTTTATATTGTTGAGTATAAGCTGCTGGTTTTATGGTTAAAATATTTAAGATTAGTACATCATGTGTCCGTATGATATGTCGAGATTTTTCAAAGAAAGAATGGCATTTTTATATTAAGACTATATAGAATTATTATACAAAATATATTATATACAACCCAGGGATTACAATTACCACAGAACACACAATAATGTCCTCTTGTATGGCTATAGCTACTATACATGTTCTAACTTAAGAGATTAGTCGACACTAAATGATTTATAATTCTTAATGTTATATTTAAAGTATATATAGAAGCCGCCTTGTTGTAACATTTTTATAAAAATGTGTAACTGTGTGGCATTTTATCCATTCAATATATATGTTTATAGAAACACACTAAGTATCATCATTCCAATCGTTACAGAAACCATCAACTGAAATAAACGATAAAGTAGAAGTTTAAATTTAGATTAGTTGTTTATTCAACCAATTATTAGTTTCCTATATTGAGAAATTAAATTGAGGTATCCAACGCTCTGTATTATTAATGTTGGACATATTTTAGTGTTTGGACAGTATGGACTAGCTATCCTTCTACTTAATGGAACACTCTTCAATTACTAGAAGAATGACAATGCATCGAAGAACTCTAAAGGGCCATCTAAGATGCGTGTGAACCAATGGCAGGTATCCGTAGTTAGGGAGATTTATATATACTACCTAAATTAATAAGTTCTTTATTTAAACAGAACTTAGCTTAGATCAAATAAAATTAGATCTTATATTTTTTAAATATTTACTGTTAAAAACATATTTTTTTAAACAAATTATAAATTATAAGTTACCATGGTTACTAATATAATACTTGCAATATATATTAATTGAGAGTAGTATAATATACTCTATACATCAAGTTATTTTATTTTAATGATTGCACTATAATATTAATCGTAATGTTTGTGTTTGGAGTATAATCATCACTGCAGGATCAATTGAAAAGTTATGAGTATACTGACAAGTTTAAACGATTCAATAAGATCGATCCTTGCATTAAATATCACAATTATAAATAAACTTAAAAAACTTATATTACCTCACTATTTTCAAAATTTTTATCGTAGATTGCAATTTTAAAAAAAGACCTTTATTCAAATTAAACGACTCATATTGAACGAGTGTCGTTTAACAAAATAATAGATAGATAATTGACAACGGACTTATCGCCAACCCTTTAATCAAGATTGCTAGCGAATATTCAAATATATAAAAGAGAAGATATTCATCAAATTTTTTAAAAATTATTTTACATCTTTCTTGTAATTTGTATCAGCTTGAAACAACAACACCACGATTCTGCCTTATCGAAAAGCTGTTATTCAACTAGAAAATAGAAGAAAACAAAAATTAACCTTAAAAAAAGTCAATCGTTATTGAAAGAAAAATATAAATATAAAAACAATAACGATAAAAAAGATATTAATTAATAATTATAGTACATATAGATATATTATCAATAACCTCATCTCTCTAATCTGAATAAGTGGTATACACAAAACGTAATATAATAAAAATGACTGATAAAAAGAGACAACATACTGGTGGTAGCAATCTACCAAGACCACAAAACGTTGGTATTAAAGGTATTCAAATTTATATTCCAAATGAGTACGTTAATCAACAAGAATTAGAAAAATTTGATGGTATTCCAGCTGGTAAATATACTATTGGTTTAGGTCAAACTAATATGTCTTTTGTAAATGATAGAGAAGATATCTATTCAATGTCATTAACAGTTTGTTCTAAATTAATTGAATCTTATAATATTGATATTAATAATATTGGTAGATTAGAAGTTGGTACTGAAACTTTATTAGATAAATCAAAATCTGTTAAATCTGTTTTAATGCAATTATTTGAATCTTCAGGTAATACAGATATTGAAGGCATTGATACTATTAATGCTTGTTATGGTGGTACTAATGCTATATTTAATTCTATTAATTGGTTAGAATCAAATGCTTGGGATGGTAGAGATGCTATCGTTGTATGTGGTGATATTGCTATTTATGATAAAGGTGCAGCAAGACCAACTGGTGGTGCTGGTGCCGTTGCATTATGGATTGGTCCTGATGCTCCAATCATTTTCGATTCGATTAGAGGTTCTTATATGGAAAATGCTTACGATTTTTATAAACCAGATTTTACTTCAGAATACCCGTATGTTGATGGCCATTATTCTTTACAATGTTATGTTAAATCAGTAGATAAAGTTTATGAAAGTTATAGAAATAAAGCTATTAAATTCGGTTTTTTAGATAATAATAAACCTTTAACTGAATATTTCGATTTTAATGTTTTTCATGTACCAACTTGTAAATTAGTTCAAAAATCATATGGTCGTATCCTTTTTAATGATTATAAATCAAAATTAATTAATGATAATAATGATACAGATATTAATAATTTTTTAAATGAAGATTATGAAAAAACTTTGTCAGATAAATTATTAGAGAAAAAATTCGTTAATATAAGTAAAGATCTTTATAAGAGAAAAGTTTTACCTTCAATTACTGTTCCAACAAATACTGGTAACATGTATACTGCATCATTATACGCTTCATTAGCATCATTATTAACTTATGTTAATAATGATGATCTTTTAAATAAAAGAATTGGTTTATTCTCTTATGGTTCAGGTTTAGCTGCATCTTTATTCTCAATTAAAATAGTAGGTGATATTTCATTAATTTCAAATAATTTGGATATTCAAAATAAATTAAATAATAGAATTCAAAGAACACCCGATGAATATAATTCTGCTTTAGTTTTAAGAGAAGCTGCCCACTTAAAGAAAGATTTCATTCCAAGTGGTGAAATAGATCATTTGCAAAATGGTACTTACTATTTAGTTAAGATTGATGATCGTTTTAGAAGAGAATATAATATTAAGAAATAATAGTTTCTTTTATTTTTTTTATGTCCATTTCTAAAATAATATATAATAATAAAATCTATCTTTGCTAGATATATATATACATACATACATGAAATATATAATAATGATACAAAATTCAATAATTTCATATCATTTTTTTTTTTTAATTAATTTATAGAATATGTATATTAAATTTATATTAAAAATATCCCAAATACTTTACTAATGTTACATGAATAATATATATATCTTCCAAAAATCAAAAAAAAAAGATGCCAAAGTTATATATTTAATTGTTTATTTAATGCCAATTTTTTTTTCCCCTTCCTTTTAAATTTATTGAAGATTACCATGAGTATTATCTATATATTCTGAAAGAGCAGCAGTTAATGGTGGAATATCAGCTAAATTATGAAATATTATTGGTTTAACTTCTTGACAAAATTTTGAACCTAAACCATTTTCATCATTTGATAATAAACATAAAAATGTTGATGCAGCTTTTGATAAATCTGATAATTTTGTCTCAAAGTTAATATGTGGTAATGTATTTTGTTTAACTGATGGAATTTTATCTTCATCTTTATTTGACTTTGAATTATTATTATTATCATTTTCATTATCTTCATCTTCATCATCAGTATTATTTAAAATAGTCATTGAATGAATTGTTTCAGCTTGTTCAATAGTCAATGGTTTTAATCTTGGTTGAATATTTTTAATAATAAAACGTTTTTGACCATTAATTGGGTCAACTACAACCATTGGTGATGCATTTTCAAAAACGTTTGAAATATTTTTAATAAATTCAACAGCTGGTAATAATTTTTTATATAAATTTAAATTCTTTTTAATAATTGGATTAAATTTTGTTTCATAACTTTTCCAAAGATTAATTTGTGTTATTTCAGAACCTTTAACTGATTCAAAACAACATTTTAACCATAATTTTGATCTTTTTGGTTCATTTAATTTAATTAAATTTTTAAATAAATCATTTGATAATTTTGGTGCATTTTTTGGAATTTTTGGTTTTAATCTTTTAATTAAATTAATATTAAAATTATCTAATAATTCATAATTTGGTAAATTATTATTAATAGTTAAAATTTTAGGTAAAATTGTTAATAAAATATTATATCTAAAATTTTTATTTAATAAAATTAAAATTCTTTCACTACCAGGTAAAATATATTGATATAATAAATCTAATGCAGCGGTAATTAAATCATTATCATTTTCAATTAAAAGTAATGAAACGATTAAATCTAATGTTTTATCATTTAAATTATCAGCGGCAGATTTTTCATTTGATTTTGATCTTACTAATAATCTTGATAAAGATCTTAAAATTGAAATTAAAATATAACGATCTTTTGTAAAATTTAAAATTGATACTAAGTTTAAATAAATTTGATCATCTTTTTTTGCCGGTGCTAAATATGATGATAAACATTCAATAATATCAAAAGTATAATATGATAATTCATTAAAATAAATTAAATTTGAATTTAATATAGATAATTTATTATTATTATCAGTATTATTATTTGTATTAATTAATTTTTCAAAATTAATTAAAATAAATATTAAAAAATTTTTTAATTTTAAATTTGTTATTAATAGTTGAATTGAATTTGAATCTTGAATTAAATTTCTTAAAATTAATAAACTAGTTAAACCATTTTGAAAAATAATTAAATTTTTTGAATCAATTGGATTATTAAAATTTCCAATAATTGGTTTTAAATTAAATATAAAATTTAATAAAATTTTTAATAAATCAGTATTTTCATTTAAATTAATAATATATGGTGCTTTATTACTATAAGCTAAAATTTTTTTTAATGACCAATTAATTTCATCATTAATACCACTTAACAAAGCCATTTTAAGTCGCGTTAAATCATCAATACCTTTTAAAGTTTCTCTTGGTAAATTTTGAAAAATATTTAAATTATTTAAAGAATATTGAATTGATCTAGTCACATTAGTAGGAATCACACCATTGGATTGATATCTATTGACCCTAATAGGGATGGCTTGCATATTTATAAAGCTATTATTGTGACCATTCATATTATCAGTATTCATTTGAAGAGAGTTTGGAGTCTCTTCTTTAGCAATTGGAGTGTGAGTACCGGATAAACTCATTTTCTTGTTCTTTTTCTTGTTTTTTCTTAATTCTTCTTTATATCCCTATTCAATTGAATGTCTATAAGCAACAGGATTACCCCCTCAAATACCACAGCTAACACTACTGATACTTTGTATAACTTCTATATCTATTTTGTTCTTTAAGATCTTCTTCAATAATAAACTACTTTTACTTTTATTATTTTCTAATTTGAAGATCATCAGAGCGAGAAAATATTCAAATTTGAGCCGGGTAACACTATCACCATTTTTCTCATTTTTTAAAAACAAAGGATTTTTTAGATATTTGATAATATTAAGGATAGTTAACTAAGAAACCACTAAATACAACAACAACTACAATAATAAGAACAATTAATTAACTATGCCTCCTCGTTATGCCTGGTACACAAGGGTAACAGACTCCATCCACAGACTCACAGTACTTTCTCTGGTGGGCGGTGCCCTGTTCATGAGTGGAGGGCTAGCTTACAATGTCTACATGAACAAGACACACCCAAGCAACAGGAAGAAACTTGCTCTCTCTGAGAAACAAGACCAATGAATCTCTCTCGAGTTACCGTGTATATATAGATACTGATAATTTCTGCTCATTATTATTTTATTCTATTCTTTCATATATTCATTTTAACTATTATTATTATATAAATATATATATATAACATACATTCTTTAATATTATTATGCTTTTTTCTTTAATAAAATAGGTTTTATTTTCAGATTTAATTGTTTTTGAAATTTTGTTTTCTGATCTCATCACGGAATTATTAGTTAAGTGTGAAAAAAATAATACTAAGAATAATATATAGTATTATAAATTATCCAATATAGCTGTAACTATTTGATATATATTGTGTGTGATACTGTAAGATAATATTATTGAAAAAAAAACTGATGCAAGAGAAGCCTGAAAATAATAACTGTTTCTTTTTCTATGAAATTGGTGCTTGCAAATTTGGTCCAAAATGTAATAAGAATCATGTTAGACCAACAATTTCAAATACCATTTGTCTGTTAAATCTAGTTAATGCTAGTAAGTTAACTAATTTCCAATTTGATGCATTATATCAAGATATTTATATTGAAGCTAAAAAATATGGTAAAGTTAAAACATTGAATATTTCAACAAATGAAAATAATTTCTTAAATGGTAATGTTTATATAACATTCGATGATAATATTACAGCAAGAAATTGTAAAAATAATTTTAATACTAGATGGTATAATGAAAGACCTATTTATGCCGAATTTACTAATTTTAATGAAGGTATTTGTATTCATTTTGATAATAATCAAAATTGTAATAGAAAAAATGATTGTACTCTTTTACATAGAAAATTTCCTTCAAATAGAGTTAAATGGGAATGTGAACAATTATAATTGATAATTTTTCAATTTTTTTATGATATTATTCTTATTTTGTAACCATATTTTAATAAACCTAATTGCATAGCATATACACAATAAATAGCATATACTTTTATGTGAGTTTTTTAATATAAAGTATTAGTAACTATATTTTTTTTTTGTTTTATATTGTATAAAATTTTGTACAGATTATGAATTAAATATTTGTAAAATTAATTAATTGATATATATATATATATGTTATTAGAAAGAACGAGAGAGAGAAAGAAAAAAAAATAAAGTAGAGAGTATTACTCTCATCTATGAAAAAATACCAATTAGAAGTAAAAAGAAACACAACAGGATTATAACAATGGAATTGAATTAAGAAAGATCGAATTACCCATTAATTATTACTTTTTTCTTCCAATATTTTGTTTGTATGTTTAACCCTACTGTTTATTAAAAAATGGTATCCTTTTAATAATGCTAAAATAATATAAAAGATATTTACTGCTTTTTAAATTAAATTCTTTTTAATAATAAAAATGATTACTATTATTGCAATAAAAACTTTATGAGAAAAAAAGGAACATTTTTCTATAAAAACCTTATGAATTTTATTTGGAATCATCCTTAACGTTAGGCTTTGTTTCATCATTTGCTTTTGGTTTTGTTTCATCCCTAGCATCAGGCTTTGTTTCATCCTTAGCATTATTAGATTTAGAATCATCCTTAGCATTAGAATCATTTTGTTTTTTCTTTTCAGCTTCTTCAACTCTAGCTCTTTCATCATCTTCTTCATTATTTTGAATATTTTCATTTTTAGATAATTCAGCTTTATCTTCTGGTTTTAATGTACCAGCTTCTAATTGTGCTTTTTTCTCTTCAACTAATTTTTGAATTTCACCTTCTTTCTTCTTTTTCTCTTCTTCTTCTTTTCTCTTTTTCTCTTCTTCTTGTTTCTTTTGTTCTTCTTCTTTCTTCTTCTTTTTATCTTCATCACTTAATTTATCTGGTGATTTTGCATGTGTTTTTGAATATTCAGCACATTTTTCTTTAGCACGATTTGATACACATTCAAGTGTTTTACCTAAAATTGTATCAGAATTTCTATCTGGTTGAAAATTTTGTCTAATATTCATTTTACCATACATTTTAAGAATATAATCTAATAAACCTTTAATAGTCATAACTTTTGATATAGCATCAGCTTCACTATAAGTAAATACTAAATAATCATCAAATTTTTTAGTTTTAACATCTTGTCCAATAACATCCCAAAATGCAATTGAATTTGGTGACATAACATTCATAGTATCACATTCATAACCATCATGTGACCAATTTAAAACATCAGTATCAAAATCCATTGCAGGTACAATTAATTCTTGATGATAAACACCATTTGATTCCATTAATAAACTTAACATTGGACGATAAAATCTAGTACCACAACCACATTTATCTAAATGTAATTTTGAGAATGATAACCACATTTGCTTACCTTGTACATCAGGTATAACATCAGGTAATGGTACATATTGAGTACCACCACGTACACCACTAAAATCATTTTTATTAGTTAAATGTAATGAATCTTTACCAAAAATCATTTCACAAATACCATCATTTAATGAACATTTTAAAACTTCTAATGGTGAAACTGAACGAACAAAATGAATAGTACCACGAGATAAAGTTGAAACAACATCTTCTTGAGTAAAAAATGGAGCCCAATTTTTTTCAGTACCTTCTTTAACATTTTTAATTCTAAAATGAACCAATTGATCAAAAGTTCTATGTGGTAAGAATGCATTCATTCTTCTACCATCATCTCTATTCATATTAAATACAACAACTGGTTCTTCATAATCACCAGTTTTTCTTAAAATAATACGTGGATCTTCAGCACCAGTAAATTTACCATGTGTTCTAAATTTGAATCTATAAATAGTTGGATAAGTGACGAAATATTTTTCTAATAAATCATCTCTTCTTCTAGAAGAAGCGATATAATCATTTGTTTGTGAAGCTAAACAATTTTCATAAGCGGTTGGTGAATCATGTAAAGTATCACAAGATTGTGAAACACCATATTCTTCATCAATTTTTTTTAATTCTTCTTCAATATTATTTAAATTAGCAGTAACATCTAATTTTGGTATTCTTTTACCTTTAATTTCATTCCAATTTTTATCAAAAGCTTGTGCTCTAATAATAGAAATTTCAGGTACAATTCTATTACCATCAGCTGCATACATAACACGAGTAACAGTAATATAACATTGTTCAGACTCTAACCAAACACTTGAACCACCGAATCTAGTCCAAGATTTTTTCATAATATCAATTTTACTTAAATTATCTTCATCAGGTTTTTTTGATTTTTTAGCCCAATCATCATCTTTTGATAAAACAGCATCTCTAATTGAAATTAAATCATCTTCTAAAATTAATCTTTTCTTTGAATAAAAAATATCAGCTGAATATTCTAAATCATCACAAGTAACTAATGATGAATATTCAGTATTTCTTAATAATTCGAAATCTTTAACAGCCATAATATTACCATCAGTGTCTTCTAATTCTCTAGTTAATTGTACTTTTTTTTGATTATATAATTCATCAACATCTAAATTAGCGACATAACCTTTAATTTCAAATTTTTTATATTCTTGATTTTGTAAATCTTTTGTAATTGCAGTTTTTGATATTGGTTTATATAATAAAAATTTAGACAAATCTAAATTTGATAATTCTTTTTTAGTTAATAATTCATTTCTTTTTAAATATGGTAAATAAAATTTATAATACATTGAATTATATAATTCTAAATGATCAGAATTATATGGTTTAATTATTATAATAGAGATAATAAAAAAAATTAAAATATAAATTAAATTATTAATTTTTCTTTTATATTTTAATTTTAATTTAAAATTTTTAGGTAATATTAAAAATTTTTTCATAATAGTTAAAAATTTAATTATTTTTGAATTTTTAATACTACCTGGTGATAAATGTTTATTTTTAATTTTTTCTATCATCTTGGGGTGTGATATGTGATAGGTATAATACTATAATGTATTATAATTTAATATAATATACCTATATTAATATACTTATATTATTATACTATTCTACTAATCATGTTATTTTCAAATTAATATTGATTTTATTATTTTGATGGTCAACTTTTCTTTTTTTTTTTTCAAGTTTTTTCGTGAAAAATAAGAGAAATACCGAGAAAAATATCTACTTGCGGTAATAAGTGTCAAATAAACACAGCATATCCGTAGAGGGTAATATGAAAAGGGTTCACTCCTAAAGGGGAATAAACTATTATATAATCACTGCTCGTATGAAGAGATATTTCACTCATATTGTATTATTTAGCATAATAAGATATCTTACCGCTTCTTATTTCAATTTTGTAAAATATATAGTAAGATATACTAGTATATTTATAGGATAGACTTAGATTAACATTTCTTTTACGAACGAAGTGAGCTAAGGTTTTTGGTTCTTTTTTCAAAAAGAACAGAGAAGTGTTTAAAACCAGTCTAAGTAGTATTTCTTTTGTAATACATAGTTCAACCTCTGATCTATTATAATGTATAACTCCTATTAGTACAACCAAATATATCTGTCGATCTCTTTCGGTTTGAGCTCTAAATCCAAATGAATTTATCTTATAAAATTGTTAAATATTGATCTTGGTATTTTGCTTATACTATGTTGACGATTTCTAAATAGCTACAAATAATGATTACCTGAAAAATAAAGTATAAAATAAGATGAACAAACTCTGAAAAGTTAAGGAAATTGGTATTGTTGATGCATTCCTTAACAGACCGATCGATAAAAATATCATAGTTAAACCACCAAAGGATTTATTAAAAATATTTAAATTATATGTGATGGACAACTATAGAAATTAAATAAGATGGCCTATGGAATAAAACAGTCTAATAAGGAATGGATAAATCAAGTGAAAACATTCATGTTGAATAACGGTTTTAAACAAAACTCCATTGATAAGAATCTATACTCACTAATTGATAAAGATTCTGCGATATTTTGCTTATGCTATGTTTATAATTTCTTAATCGCTACAGATAATAATAAAGTAAGAGATCAAATCTATGAGAAGATGAACAAGCTCTGGCTAGTTAAAGATCTGGGTGCTGTTAACAAATAAAAATACAATTACTATGGATCATGAAGTCTACCTCCCAGACCTTCTAAATAATTGCAAAGATTCTAAGATCAAAATTATATCAACTCCAATAGATGAGCTACCCTTACAAATAGGTGAAGCCAGTAATCATAGTTCTAGATATAAATATATCGTTGGTGCTATATTATGGGCAAGTCTATGTACAAGACCTGATCTCGCAGATGTTGCCTCTGCTCTAGGTTCTAAATTATCAAACCCATCGAACAATGATATGAAAATACTATTGAAGGTATTAGGTTACACCCAAGGATCCTATGATACTAAATTAATATTTAAATATAAGTGTTATAAGGTCGTTAAACTGGTAGGTTATTCTGACGCTAGCTTTGGTTCCAACAATTCCAGAATCTGCCAATATGGCTATGTATTCCCATGGAATGGCACCCCCCCCCCCATCTCATGGTGTTCTAAAAAGCAAAGATCTGTATCAACCTCTACGTACGAAGCAGAATTGTTTGGACTCTTTGAAGCTTATAAAGAAGCACGATGGATTAGACTCCTCTTTGAAGACTTTGATATCCAAGTAAACACAATTATAATTTATGAAGATAATAAAAGTGTCATTTCTACTGCCATTGGTATTGAAGACCATTCAGCATCCAAACATATTGGATTCAGAAAAGACTTCATCCATGAAATCACTATGCTAGGCTTAAATGTTCCATTTTACATTAATTCCAAATATAATCTGGCAGACCCATTTACAAAGCCAGTACCGAAAATCGTATTCCAAAATATTAAAAATCAACTATACCAAATTAATGCAAGTAAAGGTAAAGAATAAGATTAGAGAAAATTATAATATTAATAAACTACTAATCTGGGGGAATGATGGATATGTGCGGTTGTATAACCCGGGAATCTGTTTAATAAATAAAGTAATATATACTAATAAAGCATTATTATAAGAACTAGATTATCAAATAATAAGACTATAGTAATATATCTGTTAAATATATTACTATACTTATAGAGCTTCCTTACACCACTAAAAATACACAGACTGTGCGTTGTAAGGGTCTACATAATCATGTGTAGTCTGTCATTTGACAATATTTCTATTATTCTCTATTAACTTTAACCATGGGATGTCACAAATGAAAAGAGGTAAATCTTTTTTGGACAAGTAAATATTTAATAACTTTGGATAAATAAATATTCTTATTTCAATACAACTATAAAAATCAAATCTTACAATTAGATAATTCAATGGCCTCTCAAACCACTTTTATTGAGGACTACAGTTTCTACAATCAAGAAGAATATAATGCACTCATTGAACACAAGAACAAATTCAGTATTACTGTCAGAGCGCAAGGTTACCCAGTAACAAACCAAGATGATTTGCCTCTTTTTTGGATTTATACTGCTGTAGGTATCTGCAGATTGCGCGCTTCTCAGGCATTAAACACTACATTTCTGGTAGTTTCTCAAGATTAAGTGTACTACTACTATTGGATGGCATGAATTGAATATTTCTCGGAAAAGGTGAAAAGTAGTGTCACTTTATCAGAAACTCAAAAAATACTTGGCGAAAATTTTCCTGATGAAGGAAACATGGAGATGTTCTTATACGTAGTTCGAAATGCAGGTATGGTGCCAAAAATTGTTTACCAATTTCTAGAACACAAATCAGAAGAACGCAAATATTTTTTTGCAGATTTTAAAGCACACTTAATTAAATCTGGCTTATCTATTAAGCTTCTGTTTTGCTTTAACATGTTTGTTAGTCAAAATACAAATCAATATATTATTGATGCGTTCAAAGCAGAATGCATTGAAAAATTGAATACATTTTTGGGGGGCCCTCCAATCAAATATAATCAAGACTTTAAATATAAATATAAGGATTCAAATGGTAATTTTCGAACAAATATGTATACTCCGTTAGACTTTATGGAAGAACTATATCCTTTTATAACGTCGCCCTATACCGTAATTAAAAAAGTATTTATCAACTAGATTTTAATCCCTATGAAGAAAACACTATCAAATACAATCTAGATTCTGCCCCAGTATCATATTTGAAACTTTTAGTCGACATTTTAGCTCGAATGGTGGTGTATATCCTGTCAGCAAATTTTGCTGTATTTGGGCAGGATGTGAGTTCAAAATACCTTTAGATTTTACTGAGGATATCTTGAAAGTTATGAATGTAGAAACAAACATAAACACACCTGTAAAGCACTCAATGCTAATTGTAGGTACCAACACAACAGAAAGAAATGAAGGAATACTAAATTTCAAAGTTGAAAATAGTTCAGGAAGAACTGGTGGTGTGGAAGGTCACTACACCATGCCATTTCAATTGTTTAAAGAAAGTGTCGTAGAAGTAGCGATCCCTTCTGATATTGCTAAATCTTTTTTCCAAAAAAATAATTTTATATTAACCGAAGTTAACCCAAATATTTAATATTATTCACTTTTTCTCTATTAAAATTTTTGTATTGTTTTTAATTCACCTTTTTTTGTATCTAAATTTTTTAAAATAAAAAAATAATTTAAGATTATAGGTTGCATCTTAGATACACTTTAAAAAATATCAATAACTATATAACATATTGATAGATACTTGTTAAAGAATAAAAAAAACTACATTATATATTAACGGCCATACAAATGTGCATCTCTTTCCTCATCTGAAATCCTTGGAGGCTTTACGATTGTAGGTTTTGCTGGCCAGGGGATCTCCACATCTTTAAAAAATTCTTGCCAATTAATAGCTTCCATTTGTTGCCTGTGTCGTATAAGATCTTCGATGCTCATATTTCTGATTCTTTCTGCCATTCCTGGGTTCCTTTCATTATCTTCCCTATATATCATTTTATAACGTTCTTCAATTCGCTTACGTTGATGCTTTATATCTCTATTTAAATCAAATTTCAGAGTGGGCCCTCCAATTATAAGCTCATTTGGTAAACGGCCAGTATACCTTGGATTTTTGAATATATTCCAGGAAAGGTAATCCTTAAACAAGAAGCCCCCTTCTGTTTCTTTATCAGCAACGTTGTCTCCTTTTTTTGATTCGCCTTCTATTTCCAAACCTTTCTTTTCATTTATTTTTTTATCGAAAGCACAAAATGTTTCCTGAGTTGTCTTTTCTTGGTTCTTCACTTTTAGAATATTTTTTTTCGAAGGTTCCTTTCTCTGACCTTTCCTTGATTTAGTATTCTTCATTATTTTAGCAGGGGCCATTTTGAATGTAATATGGAAGTTTACTTTCTTGCCTGTATGCCATCATCTTACTCTTATTTATTCCGCTGATTAAAGAATAATAATCCTTTTTAATCTTTAGATCATCCATTAATTTCGGAGTTTTGGAAAGCAGAAAAATAGGGCTCAGTATTACGGCGCACAGTTTTTCTATAGTTGGTGGTGTAAGGAAGCTTTATAAGTAAAGTAATATATTTAACAGATATATTACTATAGTCTTATTATTTGATAATCTAGTTCTTATAATAATGCTTTATTAGTATATATTACTTTATTTATTAAACAGATGCCCGGGTTATACAACCGCACATATCCATCACAGTATCGGTGATAACGTGTAATATGCAAATATTTATACAGGAAATATTGTTAAGGTGAGCCAAATATACATATTACTATAGGCAAAGACGACAGCAAATGAAGATATTAAGACACCTTATGTAATCTTACTAATAATATATGCAATCACATACAACACATACATTAACCTAAAGAAAGATAGTTATCGATAATAAAACACCAAAAATTTTGACAAGGAGTTGGAATAGAAATTCCAACCGTATATAAACAGGGCAAAGTTTCAACAAAGTTCAAAGTCAAGTTCATCCCAAATCTTTCCTTTATATAATTCATATATAGAAATAAAACATACAAGAATATATACACATATATACACCAACCAACCAACTACAAAATACTATTACAATATAGCTTCAATAAGTAGAAACATTTCTGACAATGAAAGAGATGATACCTCCGTAGCAAGTGGCAGCATATTTAATTGCAAACAGTGGACTGGGTGGTACCATAAGATAAACCGATAAGTACAAGAAAAATAGGCAGTAGTTGAAGCTATTACCCGATGTTATAATATTAAGCTCTCTTACTTAGGTCGGGAAGACATAGTTAGAATGTCTATTTACAACTAGCAAGCTCAACTTCTTGCCACCTGTTCCCAAGTCTGATAACTGGGTCTACATAATCACGTATAGTCCGTCACTAGTATGCAGTTACATTGTTCTTATATATGACCTACACTCCGTCACATAACAAGATAAAAATATCTATCTGTTGACATTATTTTGCACATTCCGGCATTCCAACAGTATGGTGAAGGTATATTACAACAACAGATGGAGAAAGAGAATGGGATGGGATGGGTTGCTGCTGCAGCCTATTCGACAGGGAAGAGCTGTAATACTATTGCTAGCGATGATATCATATTTTATTCAGGTCAAAGAACTGCTTCTAATAAAGAATGACATTAGAAACTAGTGCCCTGTATTTTCATGCCTATAATGGTACTTGGCAGGCATACAGTAGCATTCAAAGCAAAGGGAAAGACGATTGCTGACCTATTTCGCAATGCCATGTTTTGATATTCACCTAGGGATGAATTCCTGAGGATCATGCAGGCGACAAAGAATATATATAACAGTTTATAAATTTTGAAAATATAAAAGAAAGTTGCCGGGATTATATTCTATAACTATACCAGTCAGCTCAACCTTATTTGGGTGGAACTACTGCTTCAATTATTTAGTCAATTTGAATATCAAGTTTTCTTGAATACGAATCATTTGTGTAAAAGCTTACTTTAAACAATAATACTTAGCTATATATCTTACAAAAATTATGTAAATAGATTTAACCCCTGTATGCAGTTGCGGCTCTTTCTTCAGGTGTCATATATACTTTTCTAATGGGTATTGGTCCACTAGGGATTTCAATTTTAGTGTTTTTGAACATCTCTAATAAGTTTTGATCAAGTATTAATTGTTTTTGTTCATCAAGAGATGCCAACCTTCTTTTCCTAATATCATCATATAGTTCTTTATTAGTTGGACCCCATCTTTCCAAAACGTCTTGATAGTCTTTTTCGATTTGTATACGAGCGCTTTCCATAGCCCTATCAAGATCAAATCCTTGGGTATTAGAAGGAATAAAAAAATCTTCGTGAACCTCCTCATAAAGAGGCTTATAGTCACTAGGTAAACCAAAGAGTTCTTGAGGAGTTATTTCAACATTTTCAAACGCTTCTCTAAGCGTATTAAATTTTGGTGAATTTTTTTCTTCTCTTCCTTCTGATATCTTATCACTTGATTCTCTCGCCGTGTCACCTTTCTCTATCAGATCTTCTAGCTTTTTACTTTCTTCTGCTTCTCTTTGAATGCTTTCAGGGTATTCACTTGGGTGACTACTGTCTTTGTTCTTTTGATCTTTCTTTGGCAAGGTTACATTCTTTGTATCTTGGCTATTCTTACTCTCACTATTATTAGGTTTCTTACCGTATTGCATATTTGTTATAGTATAATTACTTACTGGATGTAGCTACCTCTGTTGTCTTTGCAGATATTTATTGATTATTGCCCAAGCTATCTGTCTTTGAACAATGAGTCGTTAAATTTACTGATCCTTTTATATTAAAAACCATTGTTCTTATAATTCGGAGTTTTTCATTGAAGCAGGGTAATCCATATTGACTAGTTAAAACTGAAATATTTTAATGCCCTATTTTAAGATATAAGACCATTATTAATTGAATTTTCAATGATTCAAGTCATTGTATCGAGTAACATATCCTTTAATCCATCTATTCAGATTTATGATTTAAATAAGTCCCAAACTTTCTAATCAAGTAGAAGTTTTTACTTTTATTCAAATATTTGAAAAATCGAAAGTTCCTATAATTCTTTTTTATAACATGCAGTAAAGTAGATATGATGCATTATTTTAATATAAATATATATATGCACTCATTTTTTGTTACGATCTGTACTGTACTTTAGCTTGAACGATAAATTAGTTATCCGCCTGAGACCAGACATGCTAGCTACATTCAATTCATCCCATCTCGATAGATAGGAATAGTTCAATTCATATTAGGATTAATCTACTCTATACGAATATGTTTAGTAGATGTCCACTCGCCTGGCTACTAATCAAAGTGGGATTTCAAGTTGCTGGGTACATGCTAGTACTAACCTATGTAGGTTATTTACTTTAGAGAATAGGGATATCATGCCTTTGGAATTTTCCCAAGAATACATATTATATTATCACTTCTTGGGAAGAATCGAACATTTCTTTAAATGTATTAACTCTTTATCTAATACACATATCGAATTAATAGATATTCTTCAAAGCATAAACACTACCTACCAGGATGGAGGCCATTTTGAACATTTCATATATTTAATAAAAGTTGTAGGGTTAGTACCCAAAGCAGCATTCAGATATATTCATCATACGCATGAAGAATATAGTGTGTTTTGCAGAGAATTAAATCAGGTTCTCGCCAGTTCTTATATGTGTTTAAATCTTTTTAAAGAAACGCTTCCAAATACAGTAGATTTTGAAAATAATTTACAATCTTTAAAACTGGCTGTTATTCAAAAGCTTAAAAACTTTTTAGGAGAGCCAAAGGTTCAAATTAATGAAAAATTTCGTTATTGTTACAAAAGAAGAGATGGTATTGCAAAGGCGATCGTATGTACTCCATTGGAATTTGTACAAGGCTTATGCCCTTATATTTTTTCACCATTTTCTATTTTAAAAATAAATTCTACAACTATAAAAACGCCATATGAAAAAAACATTATAGAGTATGAGCCAAATGCAATTCCATTAAAGTACTGGGATATTGAGGTAAATACGCTGACTGATTTGGTATCTTTCTGTTTGTCTCGAAAGTATGGAGTATTTGCTGGATTCCAGAATTTAGACTGTAGTAACGCTATATTATCTGAGTCCAGCTCAAATAATGAAGAAAATAGTACTTTAGGTCATGCTATGCTCATTGTAGGTGCTAAAACTACCTCAGATGGTAAAGAAGTTATTAGTTTTAGGGTAGAAAACAGTATGGGAGAGCAGTATGGTATTAAGGGACATCATACCTTACCTATAAATTGTTTCAAGAGGTGTATAGTAGAAGTAGCTATTCCTTTAGAAATTGTAAATGCATTTTACATTGAAAAGGATTCTATTAGTTAGTATTTATTGAATGTTGTTAAGTATTTGTCTATTTGTAATATTTTCTTTTTTTTATTTAATAATTAATGGTTGACTAAAACATATATCTGTATGTTCTTACTGATGTTTCTTCAGGAGCAGTGATATTCAGATTTCTAGCTCTAGCAACTTGGGAGTTTGTCTAGGCATGATAGCTAGCTGAATAAAGTGCTATAGTAACCATATAGTTACTTATACAAATTATTTTGCCTCTTAATATAGATGTCTCCACATTAAAAATCACATGTAGTATTTTGGCCATTTTTTCATCAGGGAACTTTTCTTCTCTCATTTGTTTTATTTTACTAGTGCAAGACCGTATTTTGGCTCAATCACTTCTGATGGATATGTGCGGTTGTATAACCCGGACATACTACGAAATGGAAGTTGGCGCTGAGTTCTATCTATCTCATCACTTTATGATAAATACTCCATTGTATTTATCTTAAGTTTACTGTACATTACATAAATATTTATAGAAAGGTTCTTATCTTAAGACCCTGGACATCTGTTTAATAAATAAAGTAATATATACTAATAAAGCATTATTATAAGAACTAGATTATCAAATAATAAGACTATAGTAATATATCTGTTAAATATATTACTTTACTTATAAAGCTTCCTTACACCACCAACTATAGAAAAACTGTGCGCCGTAATTTAACGATAATGCACGTGCATTTCAACATTTACAAAGCCGGCACCGAAAATTATATTCCAAAACATTAGAAAGAAATAATACCAAATTGTTGATGATAAAAATAAGACGAAAGATTAGAGAGCATTAAAATAATAATAAACTACTAATGAAATGGCATCTCTCACAGTTGTATCTTCAAGTTTCTTTAGGAAAAAACATCAGGCATAATATCTCTACTGATAGCTAATAGTGTTTTGCCAAAAGTATTCAATTAATTTGTATCTATTTTCTTGGATTTTTTGGTTTAAGTAAACTGTATCATGACAATTTTTGCAACATATATATTGGATCTTGCCATTGATTTATAATCATATTCTTCGTAAATACTGATACTGTAGTGAATTCATTATAATAACATCCATAGTAGAAGGCTCATCTGAGTTTAAATTATTATTAGATTCAGTTATATCTGACATCTTTGTGAATCTAGACTAATAGCAGCTCAATTTCTAGTTACTAAGACTATAATCATACTTATAGACAGGGCTAATAACCTTACAGGGAACAGTCTGTATATTGTTAGTAGTGTGAAGAAGTTCAATAAGTAACATATATTACTATATTCTTTACTCGTTCTTATAATATAACTTTCATAGTATACATTATTATTTATTATTCAGATGTCTAGAGTCTTAAGATAACAACTCTTTCAATAAATAGGTTATGAAGATAAGATAAATCCCACGAAGTATTTATTTATCACAAGAAGATGAAGCGATGAGATAGAAGTTCATCGACAACTTTCATTTCAGAGAATGTACGGGTGGTGTAATAGCAGACATTCATTAGTATTATTTATTATATGATATTGGATATTATATAGAGGGTATTAGAAAGTATATTGAATTAGTAATTTAGGTTATATATAGTATAATAAAGAACGAAGTGTGCCACAGTTTTTGGTTCTTTTTTCAAAAAGAACAGAGAATGTATAGTATTATTATCGTGTAAAATAGAATTGATTATATTAAATTAAATAAAGCTATATATTTATATACTGTATTATATAAGTTTTTTTTTTTTTATTATTTTTTATTTTTAGTATTAGTATTTTCTACTTTGAGAAGTCAGTTATTTATTAGATTGTTCAAATATAGCACACAAACAGGTTTATTACTTACCGAATAACCCAGTAGGTCTAAACCCACTGGATTTAAAACCAGAACGGTTAATAAACCTTCCTGAATTATAATTTACCGAAAGTTCAGCTATATAATAATATATACCTCCCTTACTACCAATTGGCTTAGGTTTAGTATCATCTTTAGTAAGAAAGTAACCTTTCTCAATTGTTGATTGAGGTACATAAATTTGATTACCACCGCACAAATATTTATCCCTTTCTGTTTGAGGTCTAAATCCAATTGAATCATATGCTATACCATCCTGAAATCTTGAACTTGGTATAAATCCAATATCATCATTATCAATTGTTGATGATCCTTCTTTGTTATTTGAATCATCATTGAGTCCTCTTTTTTCTGACGTATTTGGTCTAAAGTCAGTTCCTTTAATTGGTAATCCTCCATTATTTGAATTAATTAGATTATCAAATAAGGTATTTCTATGGGGTACGCTTGGTATATACCCAGAATTATTAATGAATAATCCTGGTATTTTATTTGAATTATTTGGATTATCAAACAAGGTACATCTATGGGGTACGCTTGGTATATACCCAGAATTATTAATGAATAATCCTGATTGCTTTGGTGGTATATTTCGATTAGAAAATGGGCTTACATTGTCGTTATTTAGGTTAGTTTGAAAAGTAAATATAGGCGTGTCGCGTTTATAAGCAGGGTTATCATTGATTGGTCTTATTTTAATATTTGAATGATTTGGATCATCCCATAAGTTTCTTCTTTTGGCTACATCTGGTATATGATCAGTATCCTTAACAAATAAGTCAAATTTATCAGGTGGAACATTAAACAATCCAACTCTTTGAGAATCCCTGCGTCTTTTAACATCTCTAAGAGATCTTAATTGAATTTGCCTATATAATTCAAAGTCACTAGGATTTAATCCACTATTATTTTTACAATTATTCAAATAATTTTCTTCGATCAATAGACGTTTTTCTTCCATTTCTGCCTTGAAACTCTTATTCTTTTGAAAAGTCCGATTAAAATTCAGACCAGGGCATCCAAATAAATTTTGTTCTTGGTTATAGAATAAACCAGTATTATTGGTTTTATATGGTGCTATACCTGATATTTTCATATCATTATTGTTTTCTGCTTCTTTTGATTTATTTTTAGCTTCTTCTTTGTTTTTATCCTTTCTTGTTTTGATTTTAGCCTCTTTCTTCTCCTTTTTCTCTTTCTTTCTTCGAAGATAAGCAACCTTTTTCTTCCATTCTTCAGTTGTACAATTAAAAAATGATTTTTGTAAGTCATTTCGATGATTCTTATGTTTTTTCAACTTTGATTTCTTTTTCACTTTTTTAGTTTCATCTCTTTTACCGCCGGTCACGATAATAGGATTGGATGGGGGATCTCTAGCACGAAACATAACTTAATCTAATTTAGTTATCTTGTTTATCTGTTAGTTGTAGTCTTACTTATCTTATCAATGAAAGTGTCTTAATAATTAATAAAAGTAATATATCATATTTTTCCCGCCTGTAAATACTCCAATAAATTCGGAGTTTTAAAAGAAAAGGCAACCAAGCAAAAAAAAAAAAATCTATAAGGACGTGAATTGCTGGTGACAGTAATAATATTGACAATGGTTAATCCAAATATTGATAATTATAGTATTACTCACCTACTAAAAGATAATTATTTATTCATACAATTGATCATAAATGTAATTTCCCCCAGGTAAAAATTTCATAGTAACGTATTTCAAATGATTATCGCACTCTTTCGAGTATTATAGAACTAATACTAATGTTTAGTGCATAATTAATATTTCCATTGTTCTCTAAGGATAAAGGAAAAACTATATATTTGAGTGAATGGAAATATCACTCCAATGGATTAGTAATATTCTTCATTTTGTTTTCGTTTTGGTAGTTACGCTTGTCCTAATGTAAAATTATTCACTAGATATATGTGAATATGTTGTTACCGCAAGTACATTCTGTGAAGCAATTGATTAATCATTACAAATAGTTATAAATTTATTACGAATGTTATTTTATATAATATGTGTTTATGTCTGAAACACCTGAATAAATATGAAACCTATTTAATACAAGCTTGGTTCCTTTTTCTACATATTTATACTGGTAGTTGAGAATATTTTTCAAGTCTAGTGTGAGGCCCTGTTGTTAATAATGTCGTAGAACTAAACAGAATTAATATCATTAGATATGCATCTAATCGTCAATTTGGGACTGAACACAATACTAAATATCCTAAAGTAAATTCCACTGTATTTGGGAGACGCAGTTTTCTAACAGTTTAACTAATTGCATAATTGATCTCCCACTGTCTAGTATCAGATATACTTTGACTTAACATTAATGAATAATCCTTCTTTTCTTTTTTAATTCCTCCAAGATGATCATTCTTGTCAGGCAAATAGTAATATATTTCAATTAACCAGTTGATTACGATTATTCCTTTAATTGAATACTCATATGGACGGATAATAGCTTATTCATTATGTTGTGATAGTCTATCCAATTGAGTTTGTTAGATGTGATAAACTACATAATTCCATAAACATAGAATGTTAATAGTGCTGCTCAGCATCATAATGAAACATAAAACTTGCAACCGAAGCTTATACTATAAAGGAGAATTTGACAAATAATATGTTGAGATACAAGTTAATTATACGTAACATCTGCATAATTTGAAGCGTCATTGTTACTTCTAAGAGCAGTGATATTCAGATTTCTAGCTCTAGTAGCTTGAATTCGATGGATTTGTATAGGTGTGAATAATTATTCGATGAGCGCTTTGGCTCACTTTAACAAGAATACTTGTCTATGAATGGGAAACATTCAAGCTGAATACTAATATATATATATATATTAACAATAATCAAGGATGTCAACTATATATATGTTCAAGATGATTCACATTAATAAAATATCTAATAAATATCAAAAAAAAAATCTAATATATTTGAAAACAACCCGATACATATTTACATATACGAATACTTATTGTTGAACCAGAGTATGAATAGAAATCGCAGTACTAAAGGTTGCAGTCTGCTGTGAAGTATTATCAGCCATATTGTTAACCGATCTTATTATTTATAAACCGTAGTTCTTTATATCTATATAAGTTATAAAGGAATAGATAGATTATAAAGTTGTCTAACTAGAAAACATGTCCTTTATATCTGATTAATTCTTAAAGGACACTTATTGATAATGTTTTAGCCAGCAGTCTATTTACCAAAAGTGGTAAGAAGACAGCCAGTTGTATTACCGCAATAGATAATTCTACCAGCGGTAGTAACAAGTTTCGACAACCAGCAGTTTATTCTCAACATTCTTGATGGACTACTTTATTAAATTGAAGTCTTGTATTCTATAATTTTAAATACCCGTCGCTCTTTTTATGACGCACTGCACGTGACTACGCAAATCCGGGTTACCAAGATTTGAAAACAGGTTGGAAAAAGGAGAACAAGTTAATGATAAATAAGGGTTATATAACTGTTTATCTGATATCCTAACTAAGAGAACTTGATATAGAACCATGGGGTATTATCTTTAATCACTGCCTACTTTGTTTGTACTTTTTGAAGTAGCCTATATTCATCATATGGTGATCAAAATACCCCACATTCATTTCATAGCTATTTTATTACC